>CM042068.1:9007203-9126665 GCA_023512825.1 Liposcelis brunnea | reverse complement strand
AATAAAATTATATTTACATGTCAATTAAGATTTTCTTGGCGTCAATGCTCATAACAGCCATGTTGCCGTGTTTCCTGTTTTGATCGCCATTTTGAGCGTGGCAGCAAACAAATAAAATTTAGGAATTTTGATGTTTTGAGGTTGGTAGCGCTCATTTTTCTAAAAATGTCGTTTCTTTTCCGCGGAAAAATTCGGGAAAAAATGTTGTTAGTGCAATTATATTTTGATTCTGGTGAAGATAGTGTCAATCGTCGTTAATATGCGGTATGTAAATTATTTTTCTTAATTTTTAAATGCCGCGTTAGTAGGATGATGAGCCCTTTAATAATTTTAAGAGATCTTTGAACTATCCTAACCTCAAAATGTGTAATAATCCGACGAAAGGGGTAAGATCAAGATTACTACCCTATACACTAACTTGGAAGGTGTTAATTACTGTCTTAAAGTCTTGTTAAGAGAACCACATAAATAATTTTTAAGATTTAGTCTGGGATAAATGTAATTTGAATTCGTAAACAAAGACATTGTTTTGATATTAGCATATCTTGTATCAAGGGCTTTCCCATTTGGAAAAAGGTCAATAAGGAAGTATTTTCTGAAAGAGGAAAATCATTGCAGGCAACAGATATAATATTTAACTCTACAGAATCTCCCCTATCCAAAAATCATTCTCTATAAGTAATTTAAAAAGCCAGTGTCTTATATTAATAATAATCATCATCTTATTTTACAATTTTTTTTTCACAATTTCATTGTAAAAAGAACAATTTAGAACAGTATTAAACAGTGCATGAATTCTTACACCAAAATCATCGATCATTTCCTCCTGTACAGTTATCATTAAGAAAATCCTGCCTCACAACCATTTTAACGATTCCCCCTTTCAAATGTAAGAATTCACACTCCATAGCTAAATCAATTTAAAAATTAAAAACAGAATAACATTAACTGTACTGTATTGCATGCATGGACAATATTACTGGTTCTTTCAAAAATTTTCCTCCTAGTGACAATATTTAACTGTCTACACAAATAACAATCAAAGTTTCCCCCAAAAAAATTAAGAGGAAGAATTGAAGAAATAAATAATGGTCTTTTCTTGTTTAGTATAAACGTAAAAAAGCTAAAGAATAATTTTTTTAAAAAAGGATCATAACTGCATCTTCAAATGCTACTGTTTTTTTTTTCCTAACTCAATATACAGTAATACGTCACTCTCTACTTATAATATAAGTGAAGGTGCAATGATTTCTATTAAAGAAATGAACAAATAATATTGTGACATGATGTTAAATTAAATATTTTCCCTTAAAATTGTTACGTCTTTAATTTAAAAATAATTTTTTTGATTTTCTTGTCTTTTTTTGTCTTGTGTCTTGAGTATTTGCTCAGGAAATTTCAACAGTCGCGTGGGAAAATTAATTGATAAAATGCAGATAATTTAAAGACATTTTAATTTTGTACTTTCCGGTTAGTCATGAAGGAAAATTAAAAAGTAATAAACTTGTTAATGATTTGTTTTTGAAGACTGTGAAATTTCCCTAGCAAACAGGCCTGTCAACTTGTACTATAGTCATAGCAGTTCACTAGGCTTAAAAATACACAACGGAAGACTATTCTTTCAAATAAAATACAAAATATAAAACATTTTTAGACAATAAAATCAATACTTGACTAAGTTAAAATTCGAATGCATTTCATATGGAACCAGCCACAGAGTTTTAATAATTTTTTTTATTATAACTTTTTTAAACTTCAATTTTTTTTTTTAAATTAACACATTGATCGTTCTAGTTTTATTTAACACCCTGTATAGTCTAGGTACATCTATGGACATTCAAATAATTAATTGCTTGTTTTTTTATTATTAAAAATATGACTTTAGATTTCTAAAAAAAAGCCATAAAATCAATTTCAGACAGAAATAAAAAGCCATAATTTTCGCTTCCTTAAAAATATAAGAATTTTCGGTGAAATAAAACGTAAGTCGCGCTTTGAAAATGTTGGCAATTTAATAATCCTTAAATAAAATCATGACTTAATCATAAAAAAGTCGATCGGCTAGATTCAAGCGAACAATTTTGTTAAAAAGGACGTCGTTAATTCCCCAAAATGTGAAAACTACTCAAGCGCAGTTAAAAAAGCTTTTTAAATAGAAAATGCATTAATATCTCATCATTTAGAGAATATACAACGTCATGCTACATTCATTTGAATGAAAAGGATATTTAAGCAAGAATGTCCTGCTTAGAGCCCTTCGTCGTCATTATTTATGCAAAACAGCCACTTTAAATATCTGATGCTTAGGTTCTCGAACCTCATCATTTTCTTCCTTCGTCTCCATTGTAGCTAAACAACATCCAAACTCCTTTTTTTTGATCCCATTCCTGACGGCGTAAGGCTCTATTCCCGCTTCACATTTCGACCGATGAGGTAATAAATATTAAAATCTGATTATTTTTCATTTTTAAAAATTAAAACCAAAATAATCTACCTTATAGCATTTTTTTTATGATAGTCGTAATTTGTGCCTAAAAAAATTTTTTCGAATAAATTTTAAAATACTTCGCTTATGAATACTTATATAATATATATACAATCTTTTATATATGAATTTTTTTTGAAAATAACCGTTTTCTGCCAACAATATCCGTCCAAGAGTTTAAAAAATATCAAAACGTAAAAAACCTGAAAAAAAATTGCCAAAAATTAATTTTAAGTGCAAAACTCAATGCTTGTCATGGTCGTTATTAAATATCATTTAAAATACAACACTTAAGCAAGAAGCATTATACAAATATTTTTTTGCATTCAAGACCCGTGTTTTTCAAATCTGTTTAAAAATCGTAAAAAAAATTCAGTCAAGGCCTTTTCTTGAAAGTTATCCCCATAATTAAGTGCATCAACTTTTTTTAATTTACGATGCATGTTCTTGAAAATGCTGAGTATGTAAGAACACATATTATAATCATCTGAGATAAAAGCTTAGATGAGATCATTCGGTGTGACAAGGGGGATATGAAATGGTGGCAAAATAACTGAAACACAATTAGGAACATCTGATGTCATGAGAATTTTTCAGCTGCTAAATTTTTAGAGATTTGGATTCTAAATGTTGACAGAAACTGAAACACCACAAAGCATTTCCATCTTGAACATGTCTAGACAAACATTCGTGTCCATTTAGTAAAGCGTGTTGCAAATGAATTTTATCTTTTCGACACTTTCAGCAAGACGATTTTGATTTTCTCAACAACTTCGGGAATGGATATTACCACCCAAAAGATTTTTTCCTCATTAAAAATGAGTAAATAATAACTTTGTGTTGTTTTAAATCATTTTGTTTACATAAATATGAAAATGGCCAAGCCAATCAACGGTGTCGCCCTCATTATTCAAATCTCCGAAACTTTTCAGTGATTTCTCTATTTTTTAAGTTGGCAACAGTTAGATCCTCAGTTCGCATAAGAAAAGTCCGCGGTTATATTTTTTTTTTCAATTCGTTTATTTCAATTGATCTTTTCGGTAAATTACCGCAAATTAAATAAATTAAATATTTTAATCGTTTGACTGTACGAATTGAGTAAGAATTCGTCCATTTTCTTTGTATCGTGAGTGATTCGAGGTAAATGAAAAAAATGGCGTCTAGAGGTTACATTGGCCATAATGCCGTCTTCCAAATTTTTAATCCGTTGACATCGGCCTCCCAATCGTACTTCAGTTATATAAAATGCTATAAATTTAATGCTGATGGGTGGAATATTTTATGAACGAGTGAATATTTACAATTTTGTATATAAGAAAGCTGTAATTTCATGCTTGTGTGTCCTTTAACTTCAAAACGATTCAACTCCATAAAAATCATTTACGTTAATTTACATTTTGTTTTATGCCATTTAAAATGCTCCCATGTTAAGGCAGTCCTATAATTGACTGAAAAATATGCATCGGGTTTTATCAAACTCGAAATTTACAAGTAGCTGTCATGATGAATTTCCATAAAACGTCAATTTTAATTTGTGAATTTAATTTGATTTTTTTTCCTGATTTCGACTGCCTTTTGTTATTGAAAGGAAAACATTTTTTTTTTTTATATCAAGGGGAAATTTCTCCTGAAAATCTTAAATCTACGGGAGCAAAATGTCAGGTGTACTCGTGGTGTAGTTAAATTGCTGTTAGCTTGTAGGTTATTGATCATGTATCGAGCTCATTGAGCTTATTCCTGGAAAACTAGTGTTTACAATGCCTTAACATTAAATATTAGGTGTTTTGTACAAACATAACAATGAAGTGATTCCAGTGAATCTTCTATTAACCAAAACACCAACATTCTACACCCCATCAATTTTCAAATAGAGTATAAAACAATAACAGTCATGACACAGAAAAACAACTGGGATTGCATTTTCTTATACGATTAACAAATATCATGAAATTTTACAAAAATAACTATTTTCCTGTTGGAAGTAGCATTCAGTGGCAATCTTGATTCCGCAAGTGCTTATTTTTTTTCAAGTTCACCAGAAAATGCTGTTTAAGAGTGTTGTTTTTTTTTTGAATGTGACACAAAATCAAAACAGTTTTATTCATTTATTGTCTACTTTCTATGCAAACGGATACTTTTTTTTGAAAATTATTTTTTTTTGACTGAAAACTAGTGAAATATGATTCCCTCTCTTGGTAAATTCGAATACTTATTCAATGAGGGAATTATTATGACAAAATTCACCAGCAAAAACATTTAATAATTTTTTTGTTCAATTTTTTTTTTGTTTTTTAAGAACAGCTACTAACATTGAAATGGTATGATTTTAAAGTAGTTTGTTTTAAAACGTTTCATTCTTTTTTATAAATTTTTGGTTCAGCACTGCTGTCACAAAGCAATTGGTTGTTTGAAATTATTTTTATATACAAAATCTTTACAAATTTTACACAAGCTTTTTTTATGCTTCAAAAATATACTTTATTGATTATGTTTAGGAAATTTTAAGAAACATATCACTATCCTACAGGCACTTTAAAAAATCACAGCGAGGATCATGTGAAGATGTCGCTGTAATTTTACATTTTGGCCTAAATCCTACTTTTTCGTTTCAAATTAAATTAATCAGTCATTGAAAAAAATAAATCAAGAAAATTTTTCTTAAACATAATCAAATAGTATTAATTCACACTCCCAAATAAAATTTTAATTAACTCGGCGTTTTTTTTGTTGTCTTTTTTAAGCAACTTCATTGGATCATTCAACAATATATAATAATTCGTTAAATATTTTTTTTTCAACAAATAAATCTCTTTAATTAATATTGTTGGAGCATAAAATGTTTAAATAATTCAACACTTAAATGATTAGGCAGGCAATAAATATTGCTGTCATCTTTTAATTAATAAAAAATAATTTTTTTTTATTTCTTCGTTTTCTGGACAAAATTCCCACAGCTCCGTAAATAGGGGCTTGTAAATCTCACTCCTCAGCTTACACTTCCTGTACACAAACTTCGAAAAAATGCAAAAAAAAAAAGAGAAAAAATGAAATAACGACAGAAAAATATAATCTCGTATAAAAATGATAAATACAAACTCTTTTTTTTTTCTTCGTTTTTTTTATATAAATTCTTTAATTCAACATTAGAAGCAAGCGTTTAAGAATTACATTCTTATAGCCGTAGTTGTTTAAATTCTTTTTTTGAAATATTTTTTTTAGAAATTTTGTTTAATACAACTAGGTTTAATATAGAAATGCTGAACGCTGAATGCTTTTTCCGTTTTTCTTTTTGATCTTCCTGCTTATCTTCGTAGATTGTCTTGACGTTTTCATTTTTTTTTTTTAGAAAAAAAAAGAAACTAGCCTAAATCTCATCTTTGTCGAAAGGAATTCTATTCATGGCTCTCGTTGTCTATATTTTTTTAATTTTTAGATGTCAGGATCGTTACAAATTCTGAAAGAAAAAGAAAATGAAGTGTTCAGTACATGTTTTTAATTTTTGCTTTTATTTCAGGGTGATTATTCGGGAAAGTGTATCGTGAGTGTAAATGCTGGGATCAGATGGATAGATATATGCAGTGCGATGGTGGTAATCATGGAGATAGGAGTGGCAAACAGTGTAATATTCTTGAATCAGAGATGTAAGTAATTTTTAAGTTTTGTATAAATTGTTATTATTTTGTTTCTAAATGCTTAAAGCTTTTAAAAAGGAAGGTGGCACAAAGTCCCTCCTGTCTACGGTATAATAAGATAAGGTCACGGTTGAGGTGGGTCGAGCAGAAGAGCCGACCCTGTCCGACCATCCACCACCATGGCTGGTCTGCCGTGCCGGGCTAAAGGGCGATCGGTGATCCAGATTCGATAAGCCTGGAGGCGCATTTGTGATGCGGTAGTAGAGCTTCAACCAGGGTGGCTGCGCAACCTTAGAGCATGGACGGAGTTAAACTCCGACACGAGCACGGCACTGTAGAAGACGAATAGGGCTTCAAGCCTTGTAACGCTGGATAAGTTAGTAAGTAATAAGACTGAACTTCGTCGGACTTAAATAACTTTTACATTTTCATTTTTGATTTCTAATAATTTAAAAAGTTAGCTAAAAATGTTCGCTCTTCGCTGGCGCTCCGTCAACTAAAAATTCATTCTGAATCTGTGGAAAATCTGGTAGAACTGAAACGTTCGGTAAATTCCCAAAATTGAGCCTAAAAACCCCATATTTGCAAATCCTCAAAAATGTCCTAACGCACGAAAAACTTAAACATTACCTTTTTAACAAACTCCATAAGACAATAATTCCTTCATAAATATTAAATTTTTCTTTCGGCGCTTTTCCCAAACCTAATCATTATATCATCAACCCTTTATCATCATCATTATTATACATCGAAGAATAAAGGGCTTTGAAAGCCCATTATGCAAGCAGTACGTTATGCTTCCCGCGTTACGCATCAATAGAGCGGGAAGCATAATACGTCATTATAAACGGGAAAACGTTACGATATTCCCGTTTCGAATTAACATTGTGTTTTCCATTGAGGTTAGGGAAAGGTAATTAGAAAATCCTCTCTTACCATTATAGTTGACCATTCCATCGCCATCAAGATCCGCTTCCTTAATCATATCGTCCACTTCCTCATCGGATAATTTTTCCCCGAGATTTGTCATTACATGACGTAGTTCGATCGAGGAAATAAGACCATCGTTGTTTTTGTCGAATACCCTATTAATAAACATAATGGAACATGTTAGTTAATGAAGTAATTAATTATCTTGACGTGGAATATCTTCACTAAATAAATAAAATACCATCTTCACTTTGACAAAATATATATCAAGGGAGATTAGGAGAAAATGAAAAGATTTTTCGTTCATTTTTCATTTTAATAATAATAAAAAAAAAATACCTGAAAGCTTCTCGAAGCTCTTCTTCGCCGTCTGCTCCTTTCATTTTTTTAGCCATCATCTGTAGGAATTCATTGAATTCAATAGTCCCGTTTCCATCTTGGTCGACTTCGTTAACCATGTCCCTTAATTCGGTCTCTGTGAAAAATTAATTAGGTTATGCATAGTAAAAGCTGTATGACAATAGTTATGGTCGCATGGAAAATAATAGGAGAAAGACGGGGGTAAGGATTTTACCATGGGGACCACCTCCGAGTTTAATTATTATACACGTGGAATACGAAACAAGTTGCTTTCAGTATTATCCAAGATTAAATTTTAACACGGGAAGAGACAATGTTAGTCGTAATGAATTAATGCCGTGAATTTTGTTTTTCGGAAAATGGGATTTCGGGTTTTTGAGTTTGGGCTTGACAAGCGGGAGAAGTATTTTTTTTGATTTTTGTTTTCTTGGGTCCGGGACCGTTTAAACTTACCTGTAGGTCGTTGTCCTAACGATCTCATGACCACACCTAATTCTGCCATGGTTATTTGTCCATCTTCATCTTTATCGAATAACATAAACGCTTCTTTAAATTCTGAAAAATAAAAATTTAATTTTTAGCCACAAATATTTTCTTTGCAAAAAATTTACATTTTTTTGCTTTTTGAGACATACCTGCGACTTGTTCTTCGGTAAGTCCGTATTCAGACTGAAAATAAAAAGAAACAACCATTTTGAATAAAATAATGAGTAAGAATAAGTTTTGTTTTAAGAAAAATGCATTCGGCAAATTTTAACGTGTGTCAAAATTCATGGGAAATTTCCCGTGAGGTTTTTGGCACAAAGTCATTTCTTTTTTTTTTTTCGTTGAGATGTTTCATTTTTAAAAGGAAAATTAAAAATATTGACGTTGAATCATAAATTTTTTTCTAAGCCAATTTTTTTCTCCCCCCCTCCCGTGTTTAAATGCAATATAATTTCGAAAAAAGGATGCAAATGAAATCTAATGCATCATTCTGAATGAAAAAGTTGAAAGTCGGTCAACCTTATAGCGTTGTATCATTTTCACAAAAAAGGTTATAAATCAGCCTTTCAAGTTTTCACTTTTGCATTTTCCTTTTAAAAGCAGGTGGGAAATGTTTTTTTGGGGTGAAAAAAAAAAAAATTGGAATTGGATAGTTTTAAGGGAAATTGTTTTATGTTGAAAGGTTTCGTGTACGAGCAAAAAATTTTGTAACGTGAATGTTAAGACTTTTTTTTTGAGTTGGGCGAAAGCGTTGGGGGTTTTGTGAATGAGTTCAAAGTGAAACACATGGTGAAATTAGAAATAGACTGTCAGTTGAGCAATTTTAGTTGAGTAGGTTTTTACTATTTAAAAAAATTCGGCAATGAAAATTTGTAATTTTTTTTAAAGAATGTTTTTTAATGATCGGCAAAAAAAGTTGCAGTAGCAGTAGGAGAGCCTGAGCGTTTGGCCTAATTCTGTATATTCTGTCTGGTTCCGGGGTTAGAGCTCGAGTTTGCAGAAATTTTAGCTTGCAATTCTAGAGTTTAATTTGGAAATTCTGATAAAGCCAAAAAGGCAAATTCAGCCGATCTTGGGGCGATGTCTTTGAAGCTCTACGCCCCTGTTAACCTCCCAGAAAAAAACAACAATACAAATTCTCATTAAATATTTGGCAAAAGCAAAAAAAAAAATCATAAAAACTTCTTCGTGACATTTTTATCTGACAATAAAATTATTTTCAAAAAATTGTAACGTAATTTGAAAAGCATTCATTATTATTACCCATCAAAATGCAGTATAGTGCTGTGCAAGCAACATTTACCCTGGATTTTATTTTTATCCTATCGAGAGAAAAAAAGGAATTCGCCGAAATATTAACTGGAGATTTAGATAAACCAAATTTTTGACATACGCTCTAAAATTGACAGAAAAAAATACACTTTCCCCTCTGAAAAAGTTCGAAAAATGTCAATTTACCTGTCAGTTTGCGGGGAATGAATTGCAACTAATAATTTTATTGTCTCATCCGGGCGGCACATCAGCCGACCGTTTTTTTTAGATTTTTAAAATCCCTCCGCTGCGTTGTTAAGGGATTTCCCAGGAAAATAGGCCAAAACTTTGTTTGATAATTTCCTCCTTTCTCATCATCGGTTTAGCTCGTACATTATTATAAAATCCTTGTTTAAAAGTTTTGGTTCGATGTATAAAAGGGAAATGGGGTGGATGGGTATGCAAATTAAAGTATCCAAACATAGTTCGGCCCTGATGATGTCGGAAATAACCTGAGTTAAATAAACTGGGAGGGGAAAATGTCATCCTCATGAAGTTACATGTTTAATTCAGAGTTTTGTGTAATCTCAACTGAATAAACGTCAAATGCTTTAGGAAAACGGAAATCGCTTGTGTTGTCGCTTGCCATTGTTTATATCTGATTGTCTTTTTGTTTTGGGTTGGTGCTTTGAGCGTGGTGTACCGACAGATGAACTTGATATGTCGCGCTTAGTTTAAAAATCCGATTTCATTGTTAGGATATATCGTGCTCCTTCCTCTGACTGGATAGGCAATATCAATTCTGGCTCCCTCGCCTTTTCTTAGCTTATGCAGAATAGAATTAAGGCGGAGGTTATGCAAAATCAACTTTGGGTCTAGAATATATTAGCTAAATAAATGTATTCGTGACGTCACGAGATCACGAGCACTTTGCCTGTTGAGTTATGGCGCGCTAGCTTTGCTAGAACTTAGCAAAGAAAGCGAGATTGAGCAGCTGTTTACGGAATGCTTAAATTATAGAATTAAGTTCCAGAGGTCAAACTTGGTCCATCTTTCCCATAAAAGTTCTTTTTTAAAAATAAGTACTTGAGGATTACAATTTTTAAGGGAAGTCCAAGTTACTGTATTCAAAAGTTGTGAAAATTTCAAGCAGAGTAGTTTATGGGCAAGGTAAATTTAACTAGAATATTTTAGGTATCACAATATTTTCTAAAATTGTCTTTCTAAAAATGTTTTCATAATTTTTTTTGTGATTATGGAATTAGTTAGAATTTTTTGCAGTCAAGTTTTTTTGAAACATTTTCTCTCAAAAAGTTGATGCAGCATGAAAAAATTATCAAAAGATTTGTTCGACAGCACAAAATTTTTTAAAGATTTGTTCGACAGCACAAAATTATCAAAAGACTTGTTCGACAGCACAAAATTATCAAAAGACTTGTTCGACAGCACAAAATTATCAAAAGATTTGTTCGACAGCACAAAATTATCAAAAGACTTGTTCGACAGCATAAAATTATCAAAAGACTTGTTCGACAGCACAAAATTATCAAAAGACTTGTTCGACAGCATAAAATTATATAAAGATTTTTTGGACAACTCAAAATTATCAACAGATTTTTTGGACAACTCAAAATTATCAACAGATTTGTTCGACAACTCAAAATTATCAACAGATTTGTTCGACAACTCAAAATTATCAACAGATTTGTTCGACAACTCAAAATTATCAACAGATTTGTTCGACAACTCAAAATTATCAACAGATTTGTTCGACAACTCAAAATTATCAACAGATTTGTTCGACAACTCAAAATTATCAAGAACTTCTCTAGTCATATAGAAAATTCTAAAATATTTGGTCTGCAAAAAAATTCTTAAAAAATTTTCTCAAAACAAAAAACTTGAAAAAATGGGATTGATCAAAAAATTTTAGTTTTAATAACCCTTTTCCCCCTCGTTAATACTTTTCCTGCCTCTTGATATAGAATATCAATATCGAACACGTTGAAACCCATGAAAATTTCATCTAAACCCCTCTGGTTGAGCACCTACTCTCAAAATCATGAAAAACGGTCAAAAACAACACTTTTAAACTCGGGTTATCGGTACGAAAGTTTTTGAATCGAATTGGAAAATGCGGTTTTTCATCCCTGTCGACTCTCATCCTTCTCACCCGTTTTCAAAATCGGAAATTCTACCAACCCGAGAGCTTTTCACTGTGAAAAACGTATAACAAGACTATTGCTTACATATTGGAATTAAATAATACTACGTAATTCCATTTCCAACAGGAGGAAAAAAAAAATCCCAGACACGTGCAAACTCAACAGACGCGTTAGGACTTGGGTAATCGGATTTTTCTTGAGGCGCGTGTATATTTATCCGCCAAAAAATATAAAAAACTCAACTTGGCGACCGCCTAGATGTATATTTATAATTATGACAAATGTTGGCATATTGTAAACAAACGATTTCCCTGTGATGATCGCTCGGGCTCGAGCTTTTTTATCATAACTGATGGCTGCCATATTTAGTTGACTAAATGGGGATCTGGTTGTTTATTCATTATAAATCAAAAAACACATTTAAGTGGGCAGTGGCTCGTGAATTCAAAGAATTTTCATTTTCGTTTTTTTCCCCCGTTCTTCCTTCATCCCCGAAAACGTTGTTTTTCTTCGTTAAACATGTGAGCACGTTATCCTTTTACATTAAAACTTATGAGACGTTTTTCTGGTGTTTTCCAGATGGAGATTAGAGTCGCCTGAAGTCGCGATATTAAACTTTCCCTTTTATAAAAAAAAGGAGGAAATAAAATAAAATCTTCAATATTCCTCGCAGTTTTTTTTTTTTTTTTTTTTTTTTTCATAAAACGTTATTTCTCAATTACTTTTTTTGTCTCTGAGCTTTCGTGGATGGAAGGGGCGGTTTTTGTGAAAAAAAAGAAAAAGGGAAAAAAATTCCGAGTGCACTTACACATGATCTTTTAATTTCGATTCGACTTGTCAGTTTTCGTAAACGGGCATATTCATGTGTGTATGTTCTTTCTGTAGATCCCATTTTTTTAAAACATTCACTTTTTCGAATTCATCGGTTAAGTTGATTAATCCGTTCACTAGTCATTGGCGAGAAGAGTAGAACAGCGGATATAAGTTTTTATCGAGTAAGGACGAAAAATTCGATGGTTTTTCCTTCTAAATCTCGCGCCATATGGGACGGAAAAAATTTACACCGGATTTCTTAATCGTTTTCGCGGATACCACCAACTAGCTCATTTTTATTACGATTTCACTGCTGAAATAAATATTATGAATGGCCCGTTACTTTTCAAGGCGACGATTCGTAATCGCATTGAAGCAGCGTGCGTATGAAAAGGAGCTAAACAGTTGATAAGATTTTTTTAAAAATGGCTCATGAGAGGAACGATTGAATAGAAGGGCAATATGAGAGTCTTGAAAGTTGGCTCTGAATGAGGATGCGGACTAAGGTCGATGATGTTGCGCAACGTCTTGCAACAGCTAAGAGGCAATGGGAGGATCCGGATATGTGGACGGCAAGTGTGGTAAGATGGAGACCTCGATCGTCGAAAAGAAGCCACAAAAGAAATGGTACTACGACCTTAAGAGGGTGGCGGGACTGAAATGGTTGCCAAGAGCCTAAGACAAGGAAGTGTGGCAAGGTTTGAGAGAGACGTTCGTTCAAGAGTGGACGGATATAGGTTGAAAGAAGAAGAAGAAGAAGAAGACTAATTAACGATAAAATGCAAGTTCCATAATTACTTCTGCGTCTTCTTGAAAATCTTCATTGCACAATTATTTTAAACCATTCATTCGCTGATGCTGTTGTTAAAGAAGTCTAATCCCAGGTAGCAAACTGCTGTCTGGGTATCGATGGTGCTCCATTGTACGAATCCGCTGAAATTTGGTCTTCGTATTGATTTTGGAATGCTAGATGAACGATAATAGCAGCACCTCCCCCCTTCCCGTTCTGACGGGAGGAATTATCGTCTAGTGCGATATTCTGTGCGGCCTTCCGATATCGGCAATGGTTGGAATGTTGATTAGGATAGGCCAGCAAACAAATCCTTTCATTTTGGAATTTACAAAGGTAAAAACACAACTTCGTGCCTTTGACAGGTCTAGTGAAAATATCTTGACCTATAACGAATTATAGTTTCCCCCTCAAACAGCTTATTTTTAATCCGAAAGACTGGAAGTTAACTGGAAACTTATTTTTTCATTTTTTTTTCTCTGAGATCACTTTCAGCATCAGTTATTTCAACCATTATAATTCCCCATCTCTTTGATTTAGGGTCAAAGCCCGAAATCTTGACGATTTGGACAAGTGCCATGTTTACATTAAAGGCAGTCAACCAGATTATTCACTAATTTAGAAAGTTAGGGAATGGCAGCTTGTACACATCGTTTTTCCTTCATTATTTTAAACTCAATCTCTTACTAAACATTTTGCTTTAGGTCAAAACAATGGCTATCCAAGAGCAAACTTTGATGAAAAAAAAAACCAAGCAGCCCTCATTGCTTTTAAACAAACAAAAAACTACAACGTAAAAGTTTCTATGCAACGAAAATGATTCTGCGACACAAAAAAACTCTTAAAACCGAAACGGTTTAGGAATTCCTTCACGCATTTGACTATTTTCCAGGAAAGAGACTAATTTAAAGAGAATGCGTTAAAACTTCGAGCTCGAAAGTATCTTAAAACTTACATTGGGAAAAAAGGGTGGGAAAGTTTATACGCCCTATTTTACCTTAATTCGATTCGTAAGGAAATTCAGTTCTGCATTAGCAGTTACATTTCAGTTAAAAAAAATTTCGTATATAAAACGGCGCTATGAATAGTTGCTGAATAATTTGGCGATCACTGCACGTCTTCTTTGGCTGGGTTGAGTAAGCAGAAATCAAAAAGAATGAACCATATTTTCAAAAACAAAATAGAAAAGAAGAAAGAAACTCCTGGATCTCGTCCAATTCATTCACTTGCGATATTAACTAAGCCTCACGCTACAAACTTCGATCATTATAATTTTTTTTTTCCTTTTATATTTTTCTTGCGATCGGGTATCAATAACTGGGACCAGGGGAAAGTGTTAATCACGTGTCTATGACCTTTTTTTTTTTGTGGAAAAGTTTCTGCCAGGTCTTTTCATCGCTAACATTGCGTAAAGAAAGTTGATTTTATACCAGACCGCGGGTTTTTCTTTTTTTTTTTCTTCATTCACTTTTTTCCATCCTTTCTTTTGTATTTTTTAATCTCGCCCCATTCATTTCTTAATTTACCGCCTGGAGGTTTGGTGACTAGGAAAGCTTAAAATTTTCTTTTTAAAGTACAAAGTTGTCTCGTTTTGTATTTTATGAATTGAAGGTAATTAAAAGGGTTTATTTCTCGGCTCTAGTTTTAAATAAGTACTTGAAAAGATTTTTTTTTTTTCGAGAAAGTTTTGCTTGGGACATGAATGATGAATTTTATTTAGAAAGGCTTCGAATTAGATAATTGAGTATTTTTTTAAAAAAATTATTGTACTTGGGTCGGTTTTGTTTTTGAAGGGGAAAATATCATTTCTCTTTTTATTCGACAAACAAAATTTACGTTTGTGGCACAATTTAAAAAAATACAGATTTTAAGATTTCAAGTTTGTAAAAATAATTGGATGTAAGTATACGAAGTAAATTAAGCTGAACACAAGTCACCATGTACACTAAATGTTCTTTTTAGATTTTGACCTAATGGCTCTTAGCGACAGCAATTTGTCAAACAAAGATCAGCTTGAATTAGATTATATTTTAATGTGTTTCAAAGTCGAATTTTTAATTTAATACGCCAGTTTGCGTTTTAATCTGTTTTTTAAAAAGCTTAATCATGCACCTGGGCGAATTATCTTTGGAGACGAGGAGAAAGCCAGAAGCAATTTTTCTTTAGTAAAATCTGAACTTAAGAACCTGCTGCATCCATGATTTCGACTTCATAAATGAGGAAGTAGCTATTACTGAGTTTTTTAAAGCCTCTAGTGGCTTGATTGGTAATAATTGGGGCTGCTATTGATTTTTACAAGCTTAGTTGAAGCCACTGATGGCTCTAGCAAGTTTAATCAGCGCTGTTAATAGTTCTTACAAAAATTCGGGTCTTCAATGACTTTCATGAGCCTAGTTGGAATTTTTAACTGCTGTAACGAGCTTTAATGGAGTCCCTAGTGGCTCTGATGGTTTCGTTGCTGATCCTGAAATCTTTTGCGAACTAGGCAGATACCCCGAATCCCTTTGGGTACATCATGGTCCCTAGTCGAGGGTCTCTAACCGCTCTGCGTTCTGTCCCGCTCTGCGTTCTGCCCCGGTATTCGCCCTGCCCCGCTCCTCGCTCTGCCCCGCTCCTCGCTCTGCCCCGCTCCTCGCTCTGCCCCGCTCCTCGCTCTGCCCCGCTCCTCGCTCTGCCCCGCTCCTCGCTCTGCCCCGCTCCTCGCTCTGCCCCGCTCTGCGTTCTGCCCCGGTATTCGCCCTGCCCCGCTCCTCGCTCTGCCCCGCTATTCGCTCTGCCCCGTTCTGGCGGATTCGTTCAGCGCTTCTTGCGTCATCCCGCAAGTACTTTAATAGAAACTAAGCTGGCTCGAATTCTGAATCGTGTCTTTATAATTATTACCACGTCGAAATTTAAGAATTTGGTCTTCAACATGAAGCATTCCGTAAAGTTTTGAGCTCGAGTACGTTACACTCTTGTGTTTGCTTTGTTTAAATAAATCAAGACTCCCCATTTTGTTTTTCTTTTTGATAAAACCTGACTTTACGAAAACTTGGAAGAAGAGCTCACGCACATAAACCCCTTAAGACAAAAGACACAACCAGATATTTATAGCTCCGATCTAAATGATGAATGTTGAATGGCAGCCTCACGTCGTAATTTAATCTTATTCAGTGAAAAATTCCCGCAAGAACCCTTAAGACAATAACGGAATTCCCATTTATAACGATTATGCAAGGCTTTGCCGCCTCATATAGTGCTATGCGACTATTCTTTTGTTCTCCCGAATTTTCATCGTCGACCTCTCCTTTCGAAAATTGTAAATTATTATTTACTTACCAAATTAATGGTGACTACTAAGTCATATTGTTGATTTTTGTGTCCTTTCTTTTTTTGTTTCCCTCCAGCTTTAGTCGACGCTGATTTTGGTTGCGATTGGGCTTTGACCTGACCCTTTTGTGCTGTAGGTTTCTGTTGAGATTTTTGACCCGTTTTCCCTTGCTGACCCTGTGCAGGGGCTTTCTGACCTGATTGTCCTTTTTGATTGACATGCCCTGATCCGTCAGCCGGTTTATTTCGGGCCTAAAAAAAAAAGAAGAGGAAAATTGAAAATTAGCGAAGGTGAAAAACGCTAAGGTAAGCTGGAAATGTTGAAATTCGAGGTTTTGATCGTGTCAGCAGGAATATTGAAAGGAGGTGATGATTACATCCAAACTTATTGTTGGGTTAACTATCATCGTATCCGTTTTTCTTTGTGCTGTTACCTATTCATTCCTTTTGTGAAATAATAACACAGTTGACGTCTTGGCTTGGATTCAGAGATCTTTTCCATTCCCAAGAAGGAAACTAGTTCAACTGTAATTTGCTTGTGAAGATACTCGGGGGTTTGATCGATAGAATTTTCCGCTTAGTAAAATTCTCGAAAGTGTTCAACCTCGTGTTTTTTATATTCAAAAATGGAAAATGTAAGAAATCTTGAAGACATAAAAATGCATTTTTAGTTGATATTTTACTTTTTGGAATATTCTCTTTTGTTTTTATTATTCCTTTTTTTAAAATTGGATTTTTTATTTCCTTTTGAAAGTTTTCTGCTTCGTTTAGTATGGACAATTATTCCGCTTGTTGGAAAAGCGTAGCGTTTTGTTTAATGATTAATGTTTTCATGGATCAATTTGGCTTGTAAATATTTTTTTGAGTTGTTCTTGTTTCTAAGAAATAAATAGGACTGGAGGAATTTTTGGAAAGAATGGCGAAAACTTAAAAACTGTGAAATAATTTGGAATTTCAAATCACAATGTTCAGAATTTTTATAAATCCTGGCAAAAAACTTCTGATTTTAGTAGAATCTTTGTTTCTAAAATTTTTTATTAGCAAACGGCCAAAATAACTTCAAATATTTAGACTCTTTAAAAAACAATACTCGTCTATCGAAAAACGATCAAGATCAAGGTTTCCTAATCTAAAACTAATATTGATTTTAATGTAAAGAAAACAAACCTTTACAAATGAAAATTTAATAATTTATCGTAATAGCTTTTTTCGTTTTTTAAATATATTTTTTTAATCTTAATTTATTCTTCAAACCCAAAAACGGATTAAACCGTACAATTACAAGTACTGAGGGATTTTCAAGAAGGGATTTTTGTAAAAACAAGCTAAAAGAAAAGTTGGAAATTCAAATCGTAAAAGAGAAATTATTTAAATAAAACTCTATTATATTTGATTTCGTTTTTACGATTCCATTGCCGCATATTACGTTTTTCTGAATTATATTTTCATATTCGTGTATTCTTGAGGTTGTTTACAATTTTTTTTTTATTATTAGCTCGTGAGAAATAAATATTTTTCCTCGGAGCACATTTCAAAAATAAAATATAAAATATTTACTTGATGTTTTTAGTTTTAAAATTAAATAAGGAATTATTTCCTTTTCAAACAGGAAATGAAATTTCCTAATCAGATTTAGGTGAATTTGTTTATCAATTTATATAAATCGGGAAGGGAGGGGGAAAGTTTTGTCGTTATTTTAGAAAAGCGAGAGATTTTGTCTTTTAGGGCTTTGCTGGCCGCTTTAGGAAAAAAATCTGCTAGAATTGAAAAATAAAAAAATTTCCTATCTTTAGATCGAATGTTTCAACCCTATGACAGTTCTTTCCCATTCCTAACACCATCCGAAAATAAAACCAAAAAAAGAATCCGAGGCAAATTAATCAAAGCATTATTTAAAATACAAGGGACAAATCAGTGATAAAATTTACTCCCTTTACAGGAAAATTCCCTCATGTCCGCGATTTTAACGTCATCGATGCGACAAATTTACTGCCACCGATAACATTGACTTGTCATATGGAAATCAGGCTGCGTGACATATACACGAAACGGGTTTTTTTTTCCTTCCTCTGGAATTCCGCAGCACGGAATACATTTCCGTGTCGTCTTTCTTAGGTACGCAAATTCGAATATATAAGAATGGAATGGGGGGGGGGGGGGGGGGGGGGGAAGGAAGAATAAATCGTCTGCTGAATTTTTTAATGCGATCAAACTGAATAATCACGGGGTTTCTAAAAATAACATTTTGAATTAACTGAAAGGTGAAAATGCGTGTATAAACTTTTGTGATCTAAATTTACAAGCAATGAGAGCACTGGAGAACAGTGGCGGTTAATTTTAAAAACGGCTATGGGGTAATTATTTATTTAAAAATTTTAGCAAGGGTTGTTATTTGTCGTGGCGTAGGGAAGTGGCGCTCCCACCGCCCAGTGGTTTTCCACTGCAATCAGCCACGTTAAGTGCGGCAGTTGGCACTTCAGTACCGGTTGTAGGCCGAGATCAGTAAGATCGGAACTGGTGCAATCTGGGTATCTGGCGTCAGTGAAGCAGTGGAAGCGTGCTAGGCCCATAACCTAATAAGTTTTACGTTTTTGGTTGTCAAAGTTTTAATTATGTTTCATCAATCTATATCATAACAATTCATCTGTACCACAGCCATCTTACATACAACTGTACCAACTTAAAAGTCAAATTGACAATGGCGCCAACTCTTTACAGGTGCAGAAGGCAAGAGGGGCACCACTGCACTGTTTATAGTCCTTAGAACAATCATCATGACGAGGAAACAAAAAAAAAATGGCCCAGAGTCCTGGGCGTCCCTTAAATGGGACAGGGGTGCGAAGAATCTCCCAGCTCAAAATAATGAATGTTCACCACAAGGTAGCTACGTGGAATGTTCGATCCCTTCATGAAGGAGGCATGTTGGGGAATCTCACAGAGAGATGAAAAGGATGGGAATAGAAATCCTCGGGGCTTGCGAGGTCAGATGGTCCCAATCGGGCGTATTGCCAGTCGGATTGTTACTCGGTTTATTACTCTGGCCCATCGAACATAAATGGTACCCACGTACCATTGTTCTTCTTGTTATACCATTGATGAAAATACGGTCTAAAATGCTTAAAAATGCAAGAGTGTTAATGGTACACTCGTACCATTGTTCTTCTTGTTGCACCATTGATGAAAATACGGTCTAAAATGCTTAAAAATGCAAGAGTGTTAATGGTACACTCGTACCATTGTTCTTCTTGTTGCACCATTGATGAAAATACGGTCTAAAATGCTCAAAAATGCAAGAGTGTTAATGGTACACGCGTACCATTGTTCTTCTTGTTGTACCATTCATAGAAATACGATTCCATTGTAAATATTCAATCCAATTTTATTGTTATTTCGAGTTTTGACGGTAACCCAGACATATCAATAGGCTTTGAGGTTATCAAATCGATTTTCTTTTTTACTAACGAGCCGCCACTGACATGTCTATTCTTGTCTTTAGGGAGGAAAAGCTTTTTTCAAAGGATAAACAGTTTTATCACTGAACTCATCAAGAGTTCGGGATTTTCAAAAAGAAGAGGGGAGAAAAAGATTGATATCTCAAAAGGAAAACAGGTGAGAGATCTGGGTCACGAATCTCAGAGCCGCCATTACTCTTTATCGTGAAATGTGCACCGTGTAGACTGGGCGTTCACTCTCAGACTTATTGCTTTAAAGCACGACAGAATAAAAGATGCTTTCCCCATTCATGATTTTCCGAAGAAAGTTTAACAAAGAGAAATTATACACTCGGCGGGGTGGAACTGTATGAGAAAACTTATTAGGAATTTTGATATATCTTGTGTAGATGATAATCCGAATTAGCGAGCGCGTGTTTTGGGGATGTTGTTAAATCAGGCCCGTGGGATTTGCGGAACGATCATCATTTTTCAAGTCGTGAATCATTGAAGAATAATTTAAAACCTGCTGACTAATTTTAATAATGTGGGTTTAATTCCCTTGAGGGAAATGAGAAGGTTCGATTTTAATTTTTAGAAGGTATCGGGAAAGAACCTTTTTTTGCAAGAGGGTTTGAGTGAGAGTCATTGCCTATTTATAATTCAAGAAATCTGGATACGGATATACACCTACGTAGTGGGGCTTTCTATTTTTGAAAAAGGTTTCATTCACTTTAACTTCTCCTTCGCGAAATAATGAAAAATAAGAACAAAGAGGAATCTAAAAATAATGAATTTGAGAATTTCTCTTGCGTTCCGCTCAAGATTTACCATCCCGCTTTTTTTCAAGTTTGTGTTTAAATTTTATTTATTGAAAGGAAATGGCCTAGTTGATTAAATTGTTATTTACTGTGAATTGTGGCTCAAGGACAGTTTTGGACGAGTCGCGTTTTTGGGGGTGAAGCTGGGAAGTTTGAAGCAGAGCAAAAAAAATAAAAATAGAGATTGTGAAAATTATAAGTGTGTTAGGGTTTGCATAACTTTAATGTAAGGAGCAGGAAGGTGATCATGATGATCATATGTTTTCGTTATAGGCCTTGATGAGTTTCATCATTCGTTGGCTTTAAAAAATCAGCGCTAAGATTTTCTTTTTTTTGATATTTCCTGTTTCAATCATATTGAAAACATTTCGTGCACAAAAAGTGAAATTAATGAAAAAAAAACTCAAATGAAACTTAATAAGTCCGCCTTTTTGTTAATTGGAACGTCAGTCAATACTTATTGACGTTCATTTTTAATATATTGTTTACAAAAAAGAAATTAGTAAACTCTATCAAATATTCAGTATAGTCAAGGATAAATAATTATTTTTATTACTAGAAAAGTTTATTCGATAATGATGCAGTTTGATTTTGCTATATAAAATTGTCTATTAAGATGACTCTGTCCCTGTTTTTTGGCTCGAGTTTTTTATCAACGAACAAATAATGACACTTTTATTTGTGTTGGTGCATACATTATTAGATTTACATTAAGAAGGGCTAGTGGTGCACTATGGCACAGATTCGAATATGACTGAGGCTTAATTTATAAAATTTAGCGATGGCACAATAGAAATGTTCCGCATCAATGATTTTTTTCTATAAATGGTACTAAATTCATTACTAAAACTGACTTAATTAAAAAAGGGAAGAAGAAATCAGGGACGCGTTAAGGATTTGCGGTCGCAGAGAGGAAAAATAAATTTTTTTTAAAAGACCCGCATCCTCCGGGTGAAGTTCCTTTACAGATAACTAGTTTACCACGTATAATGTTTATTAAACGCTCTCTCTTTTTTAAATTCATCCCACCGATCCTTTTTTAACTCCATTAACGGTAGGAAAATTTTTGAAAATAAAACTTTTTACTCATTCCGGGGATAAAGGTTTATCTTGTAAACCAGAATTTAGCCTTTTCCGATATAGGGAAAAATTATTTAAAGCGATTTCAGGGTTTTAGAAGCATGCAAAATAAATTTTCAATAATAAAAACCTTTAATAAAAAATATGGATTATTATTTTTTGAAAAGAGTTTTGTACAAATTTTTCTTTTTAAGACCGAAGATAATAGCTCAAGTGATTTCATGAGTTCAAGACCGCTTTTTGTCAGAACCGGAACTAGGGGTGGCAGTGAAGGTAAGTGCCACCAGTGCAAAGTCTCTGAAGGCGCAAAGGTGCAAAGTCTTTAAAATTACAACTAGGGGTGCGTGTACAGTGGCGTAGGTGCACAGTAAAAGTGGTCAAATTGAATGGAGACGCACAGTTACACTGGGTGAACCCAGTATTTTATACTCTTCAATTTCATAGCGTCGTTCAAAGGAAACCTATTCCGTTTCAGAATGCTTTAAATTTTTCCAGAATGTTCTAGAATATTTCAAATGTTCTAGAATGAGGTTTAAAAATAACAGTGAAAGCCCCGCTTTGATGTGTTGATCAGAACCAAAGTTATGGCCGTTCAAAACTTTCGAACGGCTGCCGTTCTCTTGTATGCGAACTGTATTTTGTTACAGAATGTTCTAGAAGGTGATCGGATTTGGTTTAGGAGTGATAATAGTGAAAATCCTTCTTAAATGTGTTGCTTAAAACAATAGTTGAGGTCGTTTACAACTTTCGAACGGCTGCCGTTCTCTCAAATGCGAACGGATTCTGACCAAAAAGTATTCAGTTCTTGTCCTTAGTGCCCTCTAGTCTCCTACCAAATTTCAGATCTCTACAGCTGAAATTGCGGCTGCTATCGAAGCACAAAAAATTGAGGACAGACAGACAGACGTATGAATGCTTTCTGTCTTCAGAAATGTTATTTAGAGGAAAGGGGCGCAACTTTTTTCACCATTGGCGCAAAATTCCTAGTTACGGCTCTGATTTTTGCCCACAGAACTAGCATGCGTTTATAGCCAAGCGAAAAAATCAAATTATTTTTGCTAGTTTAACTATATTGAATTTACAAGGATAATTTTATTCCCAGTGACGCAACTACTTCATTTATACATTTTTTTGAGTTGTGTAATAAAAATTCATACAATTCATCATTGGCGTAATATCTACCCCAGCCAAATTGATCCATGAGCTACATAACATAGAACACGATTTCCTAATTTTAAAATTTCCACGCTTTTTCACCATCCCAGATTCCTGGAAAAACAGGAAAACTAAAGAAACGGATCTCAGTTGACAAATTTAAGTGCATAATTCATCAGGACATGTAAAAATATCCTTTACACCTTTATAAATAACCTTTTTTTTTGTGCTTTACAGAATAATTCATTGCTTCCTTTCTGGGTTAAATTTCATTTTTAAAATCACGTTCATTTTTTTAAATACATTGGAAATCATTTTAAGGTTAAAGATTAAGGTTATCCGAGTTTTATTCGACGTTTATACACGCTTTTAAGTTATTCACGTAACCGCTCTCGGTTTTCATCCCTTTGCTCTTTGGTACCTATTGGGGATAGACGCCCAGAGGGGATAGTATAACCCATGTTCATTTACCTTGAGTAATTAATCTCGTTGAATTTACGGAATTCCAAGAGAAATTAAATCGTAATGTCTTACCTGGTTTTTTTTAAAAAAAATCATTAAATGCATTAACAAATTATGGTGATTATAAAAAAATGTCTATGATCTATGAAATAGAGCTAAAAGAAAAAAATATTAAGTAACATTAAGACCCGTGCGAAAGATTTATTATTTTTTAATGAATGATACAGAGTGCTTGAATAAGAAAATTTTTGTATTGTTGAAGTGATAATGAATAATTAGATAAAGAAAACACTCGAGGCTCTGTTTAAAAAGTTTTTCCTAAGCAAAGCCGGTAATGAGAGCTTTTACTGGGATAGGACTGTTCTTTTAGTTGAAATTTATTGAAGTTATATAAAGGTGTTTATTCGTCTAAAATGTTTACTGAACGCTTTTAAATAATTTTAAAAGTTGAAGAAAGGAGAAAACGAAAAGCGTTTATTCGGGGTATTGATTTTGTTAAAGTTTCCGAATTAATTGTTAGTCATTTTTCATTTTCCCCCTATCCGGTAATTTAGTTTCTGCTTTGAGATCTGCCCTGGGATTTTTTTTTTTGCTTGTTTCTGATTCATCGTGGTGGTCGAGTTGCGAGATTTGTGTAATTTCCATTGGGATTTTTTTAACGGGGCTAATAATCTTTATCGGGATGGAGGATTTTTTGAGTGCGGAGAAGTTATTGAACTTTTGGTTCTGACATGAATAGAATCGGGATTGAAATTTAATAATCGGGTTAATTGATTAAGGGTGGGTGGGAAGGGGTCAGGTCAAGGAACTGTTGGGGTGGAAAATGAATATTTGCATAAGTCGTTAATGGTAGGTTGGGATTTTATGAAATCAGGATGGAGGGCAAGAAAACTTGGTTTAAAATGCGTCGGGATTTGGTGGCTTGAGCTCTTCACCCAGGTAAGGCGCCTCTTATCAAGACGTATTCAAGATAAAATGAAGATGACGACATCTTAAAGATGTCTTAAAGATCGCTAATGCCCCACCCTGAAGACGTATTCAAGACACAAGATGTCTTTTCTTCTTCTTTAAATGCCCGCTCCTCATCGGAGTTGGCGATCATCATGGCGATCCTAACTTTGGAGGCTGCCGAACGGAAAAGGGATACTGAATTTTGGCTAAGGTAGCCGGTAAGGCATGTTTTGTCTTGCTCAAGAAATGGCGACCTTGCCCTGTGGTGAGCTCCCTTCTCAGAGCTATGAGTTAGTGGAGGGCAGCAGCTTCGCTAATACTGACCTAGGGCTGAAGATGGTAGTAATCGGCAAGGCCTAGGCTCAGATAGCGGGAGGCAGAGTTGGATCAATGGTATGGCAGGCAATGGCAATGGTATGATTGCTTCCCCCTAAGATTTCGGTGAAATGGCGCCACTGGGCACGCTATATAGAAAATTGTAATCGAGGAATAGGGAAGAAACTCTGGATTGGACTTTAGGCTAAAGCCGTACTAGACTTTGACCTAAAATACCTCTCGCTCTTTTTATTAGGCGCCTACAAACTAATAAGTGAACTGGCTTAATTAAGTATATTGACCTTTCTACTTCCATTCGTTTGGAACCGATAGAACTACGAAAAACAAGATTTTCTACTCTTGTTCACTGTTGCGGCATTCAAGGAATAATCTTCAGATTTAAATCATCATACCCGACTAAGTTTCCCATAAGAATTCCGTCTCGTTAAACTTTGTATTTTCCCGTTTTCTTAGAATTATAAACTTCAAAGAGAGGTTTTCGTTTAATTACGGAATAAAGCCAAAACTGATATCCCAATTCGTTTTCAGCATCTGTATCCATCATTTCAAGTTTGCTGTGAATTATTTTTTTAAATAAAATCGATTTATTCGCATGAGTCTTTCGAATGCATCTAAATATAAAACTGAATAACTATAATCATAATATATAAAAAAGTCTCTACAATATAATGCAGAAACTGAAAAGTTTATATATTTATATCTTCCAAGACTTTTCTTGTATAGAAACAACGATCGTATCGCGTCCATTTTCTCAATCTTCTTTTATTTCGTCTCAAGGCGGGAATAACAATTATTGGCCTCTGGCAAAAACGACCTGAGTTAAATTTTTGTCATTACGATTTTGGAGAAAAAGGACTACTGAAAATTAAGAAAATATCCAACTGAGAACATTTTCCTTGGAGAGACTGGTGACCCGATTCTTAATGGCAACTTTCCAGAATACGAAAAAAGGGCTTTGTAGTTGAATATTGATGAACTCCTACAAAAACTCATATGTTGTGGTCCGATAGCAAGAAAAAAAAATTTTGGGGAATATTTCTTTTAGGCTGCAAACTTTCCTAACTTTTTCTTTCTTTTTTTGTACGAACACCGAAATGAATTCAAGACAAAAGGTCTAAGAGATTTCTTCTCTGAAAGAAGAATTGTCAGCATTTTCTTTTTTAGCTGATTTTATTGCGCTTTTTTCTTTGCTTTTGTAAAAAAAAAACTGAAGGTATAAAAACCTTTTAAGCGATTTTTATTATTTTCCTTTTTTTTTTTTCCTTGAAGGAAATCACTTTCTTTTTTAAATTATTTACGAAGGTCGGTTAGAACGTAATTTTAATTATATTTGTTTAGTATTACAGGACCGTAGCCAGAGCAGCCACAGGGATAAATTGCTAAAAGTTTTGTACTGGCCAGAAATTTTTGGCGATAGTTAGATTGCAGCAGGCCCGAGAGATCGAAGACTATGCCGCCTATGCCCTTCCTCCCGCATCTTACTCTGGCTACGTACCTGTAGTCTTGGAAGATACTTTTTTTTCGGTTATCATTAAACAAACCTGAAAATTTAAAAAAAAAATTTAAAAAGGCGTAAAAAATTTTCTCTAAAATACGATTCAGGTAATAAATCGGTATTTTTATATAAATATATATGCAAAAATCGCATAATACTCTATCTAAAATAAACTGTAATTATGCAATGAAAATGTAAGAGGCAGGTCGTACCTGACTTAGACTTCGAAAACTAGAAGTGCTTGCGCTACTCCGAGCCTGAAAGAAGAGACAGAATAGAAAGAAGAGAGAAAAATGAAATAAAAAAGCTTTTTTTGTAAAAAAAAAAATATGTACGAAATAATAATGTGGGATGATGATGATGATGATGATGATAATGATAGTAATGAGATGATTAAAAGTTGTTTAGAAAGCTGAGACTTTATGAAAAAGCCGCAACCTTCCGCCATCTTGTGTTGGTTGAAAGAAAAGTTTATTATTTTCTCGTTTATTTTTCTCTTTTTCATTTTTTCTCCCCAATATAATTTCATGGGTAGGAAAAAAATCCGTCGTAGAAAAATCTGGGATTTATTTTTAGAGGATTAAGATTGTTGAATGAATAAATAAGGATGATTCCTTTTATGATTCGCATGACTTCCCGTAACACCTGCTTAAAATTAGATTCGGGATTTTGTGCGATAAGGGATCATTATTTTAAGAGAGCTATCTTACTGGATTTTGGATTTAATTTGTTGAAATAGTAATAGAGAATGATTTTTGTTTTATCTGAGTTTCATTTTCGTAGAGAGAGGTTAGTACAGGCCAAGCTAGACAGTTAAGATGTCGAAGGAACGAGGCATAAAATTGAAATACTTAAAACATCTGTAGAATTTATCAAGGTGGTCACCGTAATTTGATGGAGAGAGTACTGGACATGACGTGAACATCCGTCAGCGTCATTTTACTCTAGGATCGTTTGTGAGATCCCTCAAGGCATATCTAAAGGCCCTATCATATTCCTGATTAGGAAGAACGAGGCAGACGGTGGCAATGTTTGTCTGTAAATTGATAGCATGAATAGAGGAGCATGGGTGAATGGAGCTTGCGAAAGTCTGACGTCAGCAGCAGACACTTTAATGGCTAAATCAAATCCGCGAGCCCGCAATTTCTAATTTATGAATTTTTAAGCTTAAAAAGGGGCAAAAATATGGGCAATATATATGTTGGGAGATGTAATTTAATCTGAGGAATCGATCATGACTAGCTAGAACTCTCAATTTTTCCATTTAAAAGAGATAAAGTTGAAAAACTGATTTTAGCAAACAGTTTTAGTCACAAATCCATTATTTTTAGTTAAACCTTTTTCCCCATGCATTCTAGGTGGAAACTAAATTTTAGTAGATGTGATTTGATGCGAAGAATCCGCCTAGAATGCATGGGAAAAATAATATTTCACTTAAAATGATGGATTATTGATTCAGGCTTTGTGCTAAAATTAGTTTTTCAACTTTATCTTTTTCAAGTGTAAAAATTGAGTGTTCTTGCTTGTCACGATCGATTCCTCAGATCAAATTACATCTCCCAGTATATATATTGTCCATATTTTGGGACGTTTTAAGCTTTAAAAATTAAAAAAATAATTCCCGATAATTGAGACACCGGAACGGAATTTAAAAAATTAAATTATTTTCCGTAGATTTTCACACTTCTGTTGCGATGGTCGGTGCAATTCCTAGTCCCTTTCAGTTGTATTGTCCACTAGTATATCAATCCTTCAATATCTAATGCTCGCCTTCTAAACCCTAATAGGCCAGATGTCGGTCTCAAAAATTTGGCTTTAGTTTCAAATTCGAGCCACGTGAGATTGAGCCGAAGTTGTCTTCTTAGTTTTTTTAGACGAGGCTTGGGAAATCGAAATTCAATCTGTGCAAACTCATCGCGTTCATTGTAATTTATGACTTCATTGCGGTTTTCCTTTCTCAAAAAAAAAAGTCAGGTAAAACAAATCGCATTGTCAAACGAATAAAAGTCGTCATCAGTTCTCAAAAGACACGACAATATATTTATAAATTAGGCGAATTCTTGAAAGGAAAATCGAAATTCCATCGTCATGGTTTCAGATCTTTCGAACGTGATTACGGAATTCTTTCAATTAATCAACTGAATTTTTTTTTTTGTTCTTTTTCCATTCCACTTTTTGAATTCAATAAAAGAGATTTATCAAAGAGCATTTAAAACGCAAAGTTCAAACATACCGCAGCATACCTATCGCTTTTTATGATCTCGTGACAGAAACCCAGCACGACGAACATTTTTTTTTTGGGCGTGGTAGTTTCCCCTCTCCCTGAGAAAATTCCTATCTTAAAACAATAATTCTTCCATCATGTGAATTTTTTTTTTTGAGTAAAAAAAAGAAGAAGCGATGTAATTTTTACTTGTTCGCAATAATTTCTTCATATGCAAATTTTTGTACAAAAAAAAAATAAAAGAATTATTTCTACAATTCTGGCTATACTGCGAACCTGGCAGCAGCACACGAAAAAAAAAAATGAAAAATAGAGGAAAGAAAAACTTGAGAATGATTGATTACCGTTTTGCAAATTTTTTTCTCTTTCCAGTTTTTTTTTTTAAAAAAAAATTATTGACGGTATAATAATCGGTATAAGCTTTCACGTGTACAGTATTTTTTCGAAAAAAAAGAGATAAAAAAAAAGGTTTTTAAAATGAGAATTGACTAATGAAGATATAATGGCTCCGCTTCTAATGAAGATATGCTTATATTAATTTAACTAAACGCTGATGGTGGCGTAGACGATGTCATACACAACAAAATAACACGAAATTATTTTATTTGTATAAAACGCGGCTGGCAAGTGCTCTGTTTAATTAAAAACAAAGTTGTCTTTTATGTTCATCGCTTCCTCTTTTTTTTTTTATGATAAAAATTTTTAAAGCTCAGCCGAATGACGTGATTAAGTGTAATCCACGATGATTCCATAAACACCCTGTCATCTTTTTAATGTATTTTCTTGAATGTGATTTTAGTCTTTCAAAATTACATTATTCAAAATTGACGTTTAGGAAAAAAAAAAAAAAGATTTAGTCGGTGGGGCTTTATAAGCAATTCACGATGTCACGTGAAATTGTTTATTAAATTTATGACTTGCAAACGGTATTTAAAATGTTGCTTTTTT
Source organism: Liposcelis brunnea (assembly GCA_023512825.1). Lineage (NCBI taxonomy): Eukaryota > Metazoa > Arthropoda > Insecta > Psocodea > Liposcelididae > Liposcelis > Liposcelis brunnea. The sequence goes on along the minus strand of CM042068.1, from coordinate 9,097,541 downwards.
TTTGTAATATTATTAAAATTGAACGCCCATAAATCGATATTGCACTAACGAAATTGTTATTAATCACCTCGCGAATCGATTGTAGGGGAAAAAATTAGAGGGAGGGAAGGGGAAGGGGTGGGGGAGATAAAAAAGAAGAAACGTAATTTCCTTGATACGGGTTCATAGATCATATAGCGAAAGGAGTTTTTTCAACCCCCGCGAAACGTTGACCCCGTTAAAATTCGAATCTTTTCCATTTCTATGATAATCTTGTTGTATTTGATTTCCTACATCACTAAACCTTCTGTTTCTTGTTTAGCCAGACGTTGCACAGTGTTGTTTTTATAACTATATCGATCGGCAATAAAGGCAAAAACCTTTAATGCTTTAAAATGGCCGTTTCGCTATTTTTTTTTACTTACTCCTCGATTTTTTTATTAAAAAATTTTAGATCATAAAAGCAATATGGTTTTTTTACGGGAGGGGTCAATTATTTTAAGGTGGTGTGGATCTGGGGGCGATCCGCAGAGATTGGAGGAAAAAATTGGTAGAGGGTCGTGCGTGGTACCATTAACGAGACACGCTAATTTTTTTCTTCATATGCAGGTAAAATTAAAGTTGGGAAAAAATTTTTTGCTTCGGTTGCGTCTTACGGCCGGAAATTTCTATGCTGAAAGACATCCGCTTCCGAGGAAATTGCCGGAAAGGAAATATTTAAAGCCTTACAAACCGGGATCGTTTTTTTTTCCTCCTTTGAAAGTTAACTGTTTCCTTTTTAGGTTAGTTCATTAAATGTTGAAGTATAAATGTTGTTAATGCGACTAAATTTACAGTTTCCTTTTCTTTGAAATTTATGAAAAATGGGTGTGTGTGATAAAATGTGATGAAAAATGGAGGAATTCGTTGTAGGGAATATGATGGGCCCTAGAAATAAGCCTTGAAGGACCTCGTGTATTTTTTTTTAAATTTTTTAAAAGTTCTAAATAATCCTTGAGGAATCTCAAAATTAAAAAGCAGCTCGGTTCAAAGAACGCGTTATGAAATTTATTAAAACTAAAAAAAGAGTTAAATAAACAAAAATAAAAAAATAAAAAAAAACCGACATCCGATAAAAACTTCCAACAGGATTTTTTTTGAAAGTTACAATCGTTAAATTAGAAATACATTCGGGGGGGAGGAGAAAAAAGAGGGGAGGGAAAAAAAGTTTCACAACATAAATTGTAAAGTTTTTAAAATACTGTTAAGTAATAAAATTTATCGAATGCTTTTCCCCTTGTTTCGTTTGTTATTTTTTTTTTATCATTAAACATCATCCGCGTTATATACGATGGAATAATAGCAGTCATAAAGGTGTCGATGCGTAACTTATGAATTATGTTGTTACAGCAATTTTCATATATTGGCGCCGAGTGCGATCGATTTTAATGTTGGGGGCATTAGTAAAATAATTGAAATCCGGGTTTTTTTTTTGCAACAAAGCTCGAGTATGAAAAATTATTTTGTTGAAGAATGCAAGTTGAGACTTGAACTGAGAAGACTTCTATGAGCGTGTGAAGTTATGGTAGTAAAGCTCTTTGTGGGCAAATAAGAAAACGTGTCCCTTTATCCTTTTTTTAAAAAGCTCAAGATTAAGACGAGTAAGGCTTGTGCCCTAAGAACATTAATTCATTAATCCCCTTATTAGCTTAATTAAAATTTCTTTTGGGAAAAAATATGGAAAAGTGTAATTATGAAGTAAATCTTAGCCGTTTTTTTATATTTTCCAAGGCGATGCAACGACGTTTGGTCGGAGGAGAATGAAAAAAAGCAATTTGACTGAAGGCTTTGCTTTTTATCCTTTTAAAAGAATAATTTTATAAAATTCTACTTTTAATGCCATGCAGTTATTTATATGATACGTACCTTACTTCTATTCCTAGGAACCTGGAAGTCTTCTTTGGAAGACTTGCGGCGTTTATCCTTAAGGATCATACGAGCCGCTGCGAACGCCATTTTGTACGCTCAGAGATGGTATTCGGGTTCAGAGATGACCATTTTTTTTTTAAATAAAGAAAGATTACCGCTTTTGATGATACACCATACTAACACTGTGTCTTGTTTATAAGATCGTTTGTTTTTGACTTGAGCATTTTTTTTAAAAAGAAAATTATTTGCTTTTTGTTTTCATTTGTATTGCACAAACTTTTGTTTTATTTCAAAACTATAATAAAAAAGATAATTAATGCGATTGTAAGGTGGCTCGAGAAGGAAGGAAATAAGATGAGGTTGAAACAAATATAAAGGAAGTGCCTTGTAATATAAATTGAATGGGGGTAGGTCCAACTAGGAAGATATTTGGAAGACAAAAGTTGGCAAGATTTCGATATAAATTTCGGTTTACTTATTTTTTAGATTAAATTTTCTTATTCGTTGAAGTATATGGTTTTAAGGGTTGTAAAAATTAAAGTGCTGAATTTTTTTCAGCGGAAAATAGAGCTAGTTTTGGCGCGAGAATTAAGACGCTAAGGATTTTGCCGCCATATTATTTCGTCACTGACACCATTCAACCCTAGCGCCATCTTAGATATTTTTAGTTCATCCCAAAATTTATTGTTGGCATTTGTCGAGTTTAAAAATTTTGGGATACCCTTAAGTCCTTATTCAAGCTTTAGATTTTCCTTCCTCGTTCTATGTTATCCTATAAAAAAAAACCCGCGGTCTTTTACGGAGATTGAGAATACGCGCATAACTATTATAAAATATTTCGAATGAGCATGTCATAAACAATGAGAGATAAAAAAAATGAGTTAAGTTTTTCGCCCCAGTTCATGATTTTATAATTTAAACTTTTCTTTCTCGTTTTTTTTTTGTATTCCTTTAAAATCCTCGTCGAAATGGGGTCTAATTTCGACGTAATGAATTCGTAACTTTATTTTATGAGAGCATCAATAACGTTCATTTTATTTATTGTTTCAGATTATGATGAAAACCTGAGGGGCTTCTATATTACCGGTATGTACCGCTTGTATTGCATGTATTTGTATGCATGTATCTTTTGTGTTAAATGGTTTTTTTTGTATTGTGGAGGTTCTTTTAAAGCAAAGATTTGGGGATCTCTGTTGGGGAAGTCGCGGGGCGGGCTATGCGTAGATCGAGGGATTCAGCCGCATAGGTTTAGAATGTCAGATTCGCATGTTGCAACAGCTGGAATGGAATTTTTTTTTCATCTACCTGCTAATATCTACTAGTTGCGAGTGGAGAAATCTTTCGAACTCTCTCTCCGTAACTTATTGATTCATGGATGTTTTTACAGCGTGATGGACTTCCTTGCGGATAGGCCTAATGCGTAAAATTCAAAACCTATTTGTAACCCTGAGAATCCAGTTTTTGACCATGTTTGAAACTAGTCCTCTCTTTTGCGCTCGAGATGCATTTAATTGTATTAATGTGTCAAATCAATCTTTTGAGAGAAAAAATATTCCATGACTTCCAAAAATGCAGTGGCGTAACAATATTTTCGGGGCCCCCCGCAGATTCAATAAGTGGGGCCCCCGTTAAAGGTTTAAAAAATTTCCTGGGGGCCCCCATGAAGAATGAATTATGCCGGGGGCCCTTCCGCAAGAGGGAACTAGCGGGCCCGGTTGTTACGCCACTGCAAAAATGGTTAAAAAAAATTTCTTGCCATTAACACAGTTCAAAATTATATTCTCATTTGAAAAAAAAAGTTTCAACCTAAAAGTTTCAAAATTGAAACTTTTTAACTTCAAATTGAAACTTTTTTTGTAAATAGTTTCATGAAAGTATCATTTGAAACTCGTTTACATTCAATTTGAAACCGAAAAAGTTCCATCCCCCAGTGAAACCTAAAAGTTTCAGTTTTTCTCAAATATTTTGAACTGTGAAAAGTCTTAAAATTTTTTCTACTGAAATATTTATCGCACACGGCATATTATTTTAGCTAAAAAGCTTTCTAGGTCATTTTTGCTCACATTTGTATAATAAATAGGAAGTTTTAAGATCGAATCTTGACATCTCCGAAGACGAAATGTCGAATACCAAGCCGGAATATTGATGAGGCTACTTATTTCCAACAACTTGTCAACACAACCATAAACATGACGAAAACTAGTGACATTAAAAAGCCTAATAATAATGAGCACGATAGTTTACAAACTAACATTAACGCCAGGAGGTTTGTTAGTTATAGCGTCTTTCATCAGCCGAATGACTTACAATTAATTCCCAGCTCAAAATAATGGGAGCTTTTCTCTTTAATACGAATGCTTTCTCGAAGATTAAAAGGGGGTTTAAAAATTTCAAACGCTTTCGGAAGGATCGAACCAATAAATCGACCCGGGAACTTTGGCGACGCATCGTACGTTATCGCCTTGTAACCATCCTATCCTCCCCATGTTCAAACCAGAAGAATAAGAAACACGGAAATCAAAACACGGTGAGAAATGCATTAAAAGATCGTTCAGATTACGCTCACCGTGATTTATACCTCTCTGGGGGTTAAATATCTCTCCTCTTGACCTACCCCTTCTCCTCTTCTCTCCCCGGGTTTTACCCGACACCCCTCAAGGGTGTTAATCTACCTCGGAAAACCTTTTTTCGGTTTTAAAACCCGTGAAGAAAAGTCACGGTAGAAAAATCGTATGATTTAATTGGATGCAGAAGAAAAGAGTCAGAGAAAAAGGGTCGGGTAAAAGTTTTGGTTAAGAGCAATGAATTCGCCCTCACGCTTGAAAAATTGTCTCTTTTGGGTCTTTTATATTGCTTTAGGAAATTTAAGTTTTGGATTTGACCCAAAGAACTCCTCGGCCATGGGTTTATGGAGTGAAAAAATGAATTACTTTAAAGGAACCGTCATCGAGATTAAACCGGAAATACTGATGTATTTTTTTTAAATTTAGAAATAAATATCCTTAAAATAATAAATTTAAGAAGAGTCAAGGAAGGAAAGAGAAGTTAAAACATTAAATCTGAGGACAGCAGTCAGCAAGTCAACGGGGCGGAACGCCGCCGTTTGCTATAAACTTTTAAGGAACTGGGGAAAAATTCGAAAGTCGTCATCGTCTTAAGTTTTAACCATCTTCACTTCATAAATAAGTGAACGAAAAATAAAAGTTAAATTAAATTAAAAATTGTCCACGAAAGGATATACTTTATAAGAAAATGAAATAGTAATGATACATTTAAAAATTTATTATTTAAAGTCTTTTTTATTCTAAAACGATTCAAGTAGAATATGAAGTGAAATACAGTCGAGTGGTGTTACATGATGGTGTAATTGGCCCTTGGGGAGACAGTCGTTTTTCCTTATGGAAAATTTAACTCTACCATTTAATGAGAACGATGCTGCTTTTCATCCTTCTAAATGAAGCCACTTTCATTCTTTACTGTTTTCTAAAAGGTTTAGTGCAGACTAGATCGTTTAGTTTTTAGCATAAATATTAATTGTCGGATTTTTAACCATTAAGAAAAACGGTCACAGCTAAATGTTTGTTAAAGCTGCTGGTTGAGAACTTTGGCTGAAATTTGAGAGCCAGCTAAGTTAGACCTTCTTCTTCTTCTTTTTCAGCCTGTTCTCATCCTCTTCTGGATGTAGGCGTCTCCAAAATTTTTTTATGTCGAACGGTTCTCCGCTCTCCGGAACCAACCCCTTCCTGCCGTTTGAATGATACCGTCGAGCCACCGTTTTTGAGGTCTTCCCCTACTTCTAGGTGTTAAGTCCACTGGATAAATGTTACCTCCCACCGCTCGTGATCTTGCCTGCCCACATGCCCTATCCAAGTTAAACCTGCCAAGAGCCTTTCAAATTAATCTACGGAGGGACATTCTCACCAAGAAGCATTAGACACTTGTCAAAAATATCGAAACTTAAGTCAAAATGTTTTGACTGCGAGGAGCGGTAAAAATAAATGAAGATCGTTCCATTAAAATCCGAATTTCTTTTTAATTAAAAGAAAAAAGATTGTTCTTTTATTTTTTAAAAGAAATCTGTTGGAAATATATGAGAAACGAAATTGTGGCCAAAATTTTGAGAGAAATTAAACAGTTAAACACAAACTGTTAAATTTACCGTCTTTGCCCTAAATAAAAAAAAATTATCCAATAATTTAAAATAAGCATAAAAAACATGTCTGCAGGTATTTCCTAATTTTAGCAATTTTCATTTTCAAAAGATAAATCGGACAAAAAAATTATTCTGCTAAACTTGCAAAAAAGGAAAATTTCTTAAATCGCCATTTAAGAAATATTCCTGCGAACAATCGAAACTGAGGATGATTATTCAAAGAAAAAATCATGAATATTCAAACCGAAAAAAAATTTTCAGTTTCAAATTCTTATACTAAACAAATCCCCGTTTAAATATAAAATTCTGATCATAAAAGCGTTTCCCCGAATCCTTTACCTTGTCAAAGTGTTTTATAGCTTTTGGAGAACGATCTAAGGATGTAATCATTTTCAAAAAATTGAGAATATTCGTATAAAAAAAAAAGAATGTAAATAAACGATGAAGTTTGATTGTTCTCCACCAGGAGCAGTGTCAGCGGTATCGATTTCCTCAAGTCTTCCTTGTTACTCGACCGTTGATTTAAGTTGAACACCGAAGGGGGGTTAACTTGCCAAAAATTCGGAGCAAAAAAAAAAATAATTCGATGCGACTTTTTTAATTGTTAAGCAACGTGAATTGTTAGAAGATTGGAGCCAGATTAATTCTTTCACTTGTCGAGACCTGCACGAGTTTGTTAAAACTGGTTTGCAATTATTCCTATTGCAGTTTAATTTTTATTTTCTTTCATGACGGGTTCAAACTTGTCCAGACTTGCACGAGTTTGTTAAAACTGGTTTGTAATTCCTATTGCAGTTTAATTTTTATTTTCTTTCATGACGTGTTCAAACTTGTCCAGACTTGCATGATTTTGCTCATTTGTTGACGATTTTAAATGTAACTCAATCTTCTAATCTTCTCGATACCAATTTCTTGCGTGCTAAATCATCATAAATCGTTTTCATAAAGCGAAAATGAAAACGATCTGAGTGTTTATCAAAAGCGGATGTTGTACGGTACGTGATGATGACGTTCCGACTTCATTTCCGCTTCTCATTGACATCTTGTGACTTTCGACTCTCGATCTCGGAAATTAACTCTCCTTTTCTAAGCTTTCTGTCACTTACAAATGTTTTTTCGTTTGGAAACTTTAAAAATATTATCTTTTTTTAAAAAAAAAAAGACACGCACGCTCCATAATTGAAAATTCTCGTCATTTCCAATACTACAACAGCAATTGAAATATGTTTCCCATAAAAAGCCAAAAAACCCGAGTTTTATCATCGCTTGCTATTCTTGTTATCTTTCGCGTTTAAAATGTATTTTACAAAAAAAAATGGAACGGGAAAATGAATCCTTTTAATGTTTTTTTGAAAGATCATTTTTTCCCATTGTAAGCATTCTGTTATTTTTGTGATAAGAGACGCGGCGCGACAATTCTCAGGCGAGAAATAAATTTTTTTCATTCTTTCCCGGAAACGAAAATTCCCTTGACATGTTTACCAAAAAAAAAATTGGAATCATTAACCTCTTCTTTTTCTGCCTTGCCCTGCCTCAAAGGAAGTAAACAAAACTCCCGTCCTAGTTTTTCCTCTCATCGGCCCCGTTAACCGGAAAAACAGTCACAAATCAATTAAATGGAAAAGTTAAAAATCGAAGGTCAGAAGAAAAAAGTTAAGGATTATTTATAAAGCACAAGGAAAAGCACTCGAAAAGTTCGGATTTTATTAAATCAGTCCCGATCCCCCCTTTTACATTCCCTCCCCCTTCTCGCCCATTTCAACACGTGTCTACCTGTCCTACTACGTGAGACTCGGATGGGTGCGAGGGATTATTTCCGTTACAAGGAAAAGCCGTTATGATTAATGGGGAGTTCGTGCTGATGACCAAACATCTCATTTCGGTTCTGACAACCGTGAATTTAAGAGAGGAAAAGTAGAGGGGAGGTTGAAAAAACACTCATTTTCCCCGTTACCGAAAGCCGGGGATGGTGAAGACATCAAATAAACTTCCATAATGAGATAAAATAAAAATAATTTAAAGTCATCATTGTCTCAGTTATCTTTTTTCACGCTTAATTATTCTACTTATTTATTAACTTTAGAAAAAAGAAAAAGAAAAAGTAATCATCGAATAAGACAACCCCAGCTGACGGTATTTTTTTTATATTTGAACGCTTTTCGTTTCCTTTTCCGGCGCTTGTGTCCGTTTAATTTATATTAATGAACGCGATTTCTTTCTCACCGATTTTTGTCTTTTATATCCCCCTTTGCCCCTCTCTTTCCTACTTTGTCCCGGTCCCGTGCGATCTTTCTTTTCTCCCGTGGGAATCTTATAATTTGCATTCCTTTTTCTCTTTTTTCCCTTCTGAAAATAATAAAATTCCTTCGGTTTCTTGTTATTGTAAAAGCAAAAGAAAAAACTGAGGACATAAAAAAAAAGGGTAGAAGACTACAAAAAATTGACTTCCGGTTTTTCGTGTCAACATTTTCTACCCCCTCTCGGTCTGGGATCCTCCCCTCGCCCAGTTTCGCTTTTGATATTCGGCCCGGGGAGATGACGAAAATCAAACGAGCTGAATTGAAAATTTGTTGGTTTCGAAATTTTGATTTGTCGATTTGAAAATGTTGGTAGAGCTTTCGACCAAATAATAATGAGATTTTAGGTCCCTGGTTTTACTATTTTTGGTAACTTTGGGGTTATGACATCTAGCTGGTGCAAAATTTTGTGTGTATGTTTAGCATATGGAGAGCAAGTGTCAACCTGAAACACAAAATTATTTTGGACCAGCGATTTGTTTGCCCTAAAACTTGAGAAGCAGAAACTATTACTCCGGAGCTGTTTTTGGGCTTTGCCTTTTAACTCATCTGCAGGTTCTTTGCCATGACTACTCTTTTCGTTCCTTTCTTAATGTGCACCTTCCTTTCAGCGCCTCAATCGTTCCAAATTGAAAACTACGTCCACGTCTTATAATAAACATTATCACAAGTCGTTTATCGAAAAGCTTTCCTCTAACCGAAAAAAATATAAAATGATCCAGAGATAAAATAAAATCTCCTTGGTTATTTGAGGCCATATATCCGGATTGTTATAAGAAGAAGAAGAAAAAATACAATGGGAAAGGTAAATAACAAACAATAATGTATATAAATAGGAAGTTTTAAGCTTGAGTCTTGACATTTGTTTTCTTTTTTTTTCCCTTCCCCCTTTAAAAACCGGCCATTTTTCGACTTATCTCCGATTTGAAGCTCATTTTCTTTTATTACATAACGAAAGAAGATAAAACGTTTTGTGATAACCGAAGATTATTTATACATGCCTAGCTAGCTTGCTTGTCTTGCTCTAGCCAGAGCTTTTTTTAGCTCGCCACTCTTTTCAAAACTCGAAAAATAACTGATTTTTACACCTGAAAATTTTTAATCCTTCTCCATTTGATCTGTCATTATTAACCCCCATTTTTATTAACATTTTCTCTGCATCTAAATTCCCTTCTCGCATATTTCATTTTCCGATCGAACATAACCGATTCATCGGTCCCTGTCAATTCACAAAAGATACACACATACATCCGCCATAAGCGGATCACTTTTTTGTCCATGTTTATTCAGGACGTGTCCTGGATCCACATCACGTGACCGGATTGAGATTAAAGTGTTAAACCCTCCGCACTGATATCCTTCTTCATCCACCCGAAGGCGAAAATCCCCCCCTCCTTTAGGGTGAGAGAGAGGGAAAGCTTTTTGCATAATCAAGAAAAGGTATATTGTTCACGGTCTTCGATCTTTTGGGTCGCGGTGATAATAATTCACTCCTCGGTCCTGGAAAATCGTAATTGATCAAGGTACTTATTCCCCCCCCCCCCCCCCCCGAAGCAAATGATTGTGATTCGCCTAATTACGGTTTCCATTCATTTTCCTTTTCGTTTTATTTTATGGGCGGAGTATTCCGACAGAATTACGGACATCCGATTTTTATTTTCTTATCCCTGTTGAAATATTTAAGTGACAGATGATCGACGGGTCAGAAATCACTTTCGAAGAATAAAAAGCCATTCATTTTTTGGATAATCTTTTCGGAAAAAAAAGGAAGGAAACCCTTTTCTAGTGAAATGTTTTCTCTTCCTTCGTTATGTAATAAAAGAAAATGAGCTTGAAATCAAAGTTTTTGATCAGTTTTGTGAGTAGGATTTGTTCTTCTTCTGTGTAATACTTATAACTGAGCTTAGTCGAGTCAAATTGATTCCAGACATTCTCAGGCTGCGGGGACAGTGGCGCTATTTCACTCAAAGCTTTGCTTATGGAAGGAAAAATTCCACTGGCGCCATTGTGGGAACGGTATTTGGACCCTTATAAACCGATTGAGCAGAAAATCATGGTATTCGAGACGCGGAAACTGGTGTGGATAATCTGAAGGAGGTGAAGTCAGGTTAAGCAGCGGGACCCATCAAAGTTCATACAGAAATACTGAAGACTTAAAAGGAGGATGACCCCGAAGTTTTTTGTAGCCCTCTTCAGTAAGATTTACCGGACTGAAGTGTTTCAGATGACTGGCTTAAATCAGCTTTCGTTCCTCCTGAGAAAATCGTATTGGCTAAAGAAGTTCATGATCAGCGAGCAGGAAGTCGTTGGTAACTTTTAATCTCCGGCGACGATGTTGATCGGTTGCGCTCCTATAAATACTTCGGATGTTGGGTGAATCAGATGACATGCCCGGACCACTGAAGTCGGTATGTGTCTTGATCACATTGATGATCAGAAGCCCCCCAGTGAGATTTTGGATGGAGCGCATCTACCTCAAATATTCAGTCGCAGGATTCCATGCAAGAGGCTTGTCGACTCATTGTCGCGACTCAACTAAAATGAGATGTGGCGAGACCACATGAAAGGTTTAAACCTGGACGTTCACATCGCAGGAATAATCCCGGTCTTATTTTTAAAGACCACAAGCCGCTGGTTCGGAAATGGAGGAACGACTGACACGGAAGAAGTTGGAAAAAGCTTCTGACAAGGAGTGACAGAAAAAAGACTGAAGAAGAAAAGAGAGTCTGTGAACGTGCGCATGCGCCCTTACTCCTTTAAGTTATCAGAAGAATGGAGAGACCTAACGCAGGCAGACAAAAAACCTCGTGGCTCAGCAATTTAAGAATCTGGTATGGACTAGATTCCACGTCCCTGTTTCGGGCAGCGGCATCAAAGGTTTGAATAGCGGTGATGATCGCCGATTTCCGACGCGGAGGCGGCTTGTAAAGAACCAGACGAACGTAAAACTCGTCCTCCATCGTGCATATTTTCTGCTTCCCACTGTGCAAGATGACGTCTAGAACTTGTAGTGGTCCTTATTGTCCTAGAAAGGACGTCTTCGAGATGTCTTTTTTGAAACAAATCAGGTCTTTATGACATCATCTTGCACACTAGGTTGAGCAATCACGTTGTTGTTACCCAATAAGAGCTTTGTTCACTTAAACAGACGATATTCACTAGCGACCCTAGTGGATTAGTTTTGTACTAGACTTTCACGTTGAAATTAGTTCATGGTCCAGATTAGCTTCAAAACTCTTACACAACATCGTGATCGATTCTACTATAGATGATTACAATTTCGAAACATGTTACGACATGACGAGGGTACTATACTGTTCACTCCATGGTTTAATCAAATTAGCATCCAGTTAGTTGAACATTTTCTAAAATTGAAATAAGCCTTCACTCTTTGAAAAAAAATTTATCATCGAACTCGTGAAATCGGGTCGAAAATTAAACCTTTTTAAGCGAACATATAAATCGACTTTTTAATAGAAATAAAATAATGAATTTTCCAAATCTATCCATTTGACATGTTTACCTTGATTCGATAAAAGGAAGAAAGAAAGAAAGAAAAAGGTAAATCGATCGATATCTTCTTTAATTTACGAATGACATACTATAACTTTTTTTGCTTGTAAAGGTTGAGGGTGTGTTGTTGTCTGGCTGACAGATTGCGTGACCATATTCCCTTCTTAATAAACAACGTGCATTGCAGCAAATTAAACACGGCATGAGGCATCGCCTCAATATTTTTTAAAGGGCACAGCGGGAAAAATAAAAAGTTGAGTAAACCCGTCGGAGGAAAAGAAAGGAAAATAAACGGGGAGGAAAAAAAACCTTCCACGAAAAGCCCACATGTCTTTCCTGAGAATTTTGAAAACAATGCGGAGGAAGAGAATGCTCCAAGTGACAGCGTCCGTCAAACAAACGTCCGCATGAACGGTTCTTTTTTTTAACAATGTTACGACTTCCAGTTATGGAATTACATTCTGGCTGTCACACGTTTATGTAATTTAGGACGAAAGTCTAATTTCCGGAGCGGTTGCGCCAACTTTTAAAAAGGGTTAACGTCCTTTAAATTTTCGTGAAACTTGGCAAATGTTGTATAAAAAATTTTTTTAATTTTCAGTTTTCGGAAATTTGTGTGAACCGCATTGCGAAATCTTGTGGGGAACCCTTTTTAGGCAAAGCACGGATTTCGGACTCGTGTGATTCATGAGGTGAATGATATAAGGTTCAATTTGACCGTTTAGGCGATAATTTATCGAAGTTAAATTTTGATGGAAATTGATGGTGTAGATGCATGATGTTGATTATTACGTTTGAATGAAGGTAGTACAAGCATGAAATCGTGAAATGATTGTACAGGAAAGGTGAAACGTTGTAAAAAACATGGAGCTTAATAAATACTAGACTGACGCTCGGTTCGCTTTCGGAGGAATGGGTAATTTGACATGTAAACAAGAATGTCTAAATGAGTTATTGAAGCTTTTGACATTACGTTGTGGTTGTTTCTCTTTAAAGGCAAAAACTATGTTTTAAGATGAGGGTAAAAATGTTTAGAGTGATAGGATTTTGTCGCTTGGATTTTAAGAAGATTAGTTGATGGTACAGGCGGATGATAGTTAAGGCCAAAAATTCGAGAATTGAATTAAATTGAATTAACCGAGCAGCTAAGAGACTGGTACGGCCAAAATTCGGTATCCCTTTTTCGTTCGGCAGCCTCCAAAGTTAGGATCGCCATGATGATCGCCAATCTCCGACGAGGAGCGGGCATGTAAAGAAGAAGAAGAACCGAGCAGCAGAAGACGTATGACGTCACAGCCAATCAACAGAAGTCATTGGAAACGATTTTGGTCACGCCCAATCAGAAGGCTCGATTTCAATTTACAGAGTTGGTGACTCATCTCTACTTATAGTCTCTAGTGAAAGCTTGTCTTGAAACATGTTCAAACTTGTCCAAAAAATTAAGCGTATTCTGTGACAAACAGTACTTTATTTTTCTTATTCTTTTTCTCCGTGTCGATTTTTTTTCCATATTATCCCTTTTTAGTATAAACTGAGAATGCTTTTCGTTCTTAGTTGAGAGTCTGTAAATGCGTTCATGGTTTTGAAAATAATACAATATCGTCATTTAATCTTTCGTTTTATATAACTTCCTGCCTCGTGTAATTTAATCTGCGTTGCGTTGGTTCGGAGTCGAGTTTTTTAAAAAAAAATTCATGGCGTTCTACTTTGGTTGAATATTTAAAATATCGAAAGAAAAATAAAGGCAGTGGTCTGTAGTGAAACTGGCGGCAGGACCTAGCGGCTGACCTGATACTTTTCGGCTAGTCCGACTTTTTATTCACTGGTGCTAAGATAAATCCAGAAATACTGACTCGATTTTGGTTTTTCATGTAGCCTAATCTCGCTCTCGACGACTTTGTCGAGAGAGTAGCCAGCTTGGAAATCAGAGCTGGTGGAGTAGACCATGAATCTGTTTAATGGTCTCGTCTGCTTCTTCAGGTGCCTCATATTATCGAAGCAAGTTGCAACTTGTTCATCTGCCAGTTAACATTATTAAATTTACGCTGAAGACTTTCAATATTCTTTAAGAAATTCATTTGAAAAGTGAATATTCATGCAAAGGAAAATCTTGAATTTTCACCGCCAACGTAAAACTAGCAATTCTATAATCGAAAACGTCACGAAAGTCTACACTCTCTCGAAACGTTTATTTTTATGACGCTAATAATATTACGAAATAAAAGGGAAACTTATCTTTATGATTGATTTAAAATGCAGGAAAAATTGATTTGATAAAAAAATTGACCGAGTTCTCCCCTTCGATTAAAATCAATTTTCGAATTTCGTATATTGATTGAAACGGGTTTATCGACAAAAAAAATTATATCGCTCCTCCCACCATTAAGAGTTTCATTAAAATAAATTTTGCTATACACACAACTTTATCGCTTCGTTATTTTTTCCCGGAAATTCGGTGACCCTTTTAGGAATATGGAATCATAAATCATGCATGGAAAAACAAATTGTCCGAATAGAAAAGAGAAGAAGAGCTCATGCGCCCTCAGGGGGGGAAGTAGCGTTTTCTATAAAACCACCAACTGATTATTCCGAAATCGGTTTATTTATTTCTTATTAGTAAAATTGCTCGACTAAAAAGCTTAAGAGTCATTATTTTTCGATTTTGATCAATTATTTCAATTTTCGTACAAAAGCAGTCCATAAAGCTTTTTTTTTCTAAGAGCCACTTGATGTTCTATTGCGACTTTATTCTTTTCTCAATCTCTTTTATTTTAACGTTTTAAGAAATAATTCTCTTCGTGTGACAAACTGCGGAAGAAAGTTTTTTTTCCCCCTCTCCCCACTCTGTTATCTTCTCTGAATTTCATGAACAAAGTATTTATTTTCGGGGAAAAATAAAAAACCTTCGCGCACGTCCGAACGAATCCCGACGTCATTGTTTCCTTAAATTGAATATTAAATTTAAAGTTTATCGGAATTTCCCGGGTTTTTTTAAGGAGGAGAAAGGGGTGAGAGAAGGAGGAAGGACGTATTATTTTTTGAAATGTGGTTTTAATATCCGGGGAAGGACTCTTAAGAATGAAGAATAAGAGAGACGGGGTTTAAGCTTGAGTTGAACGGTTTTGGGTTAAATTTTAGTTGAATTATATCCAAGGGAACAGTAAACGGGAACACTCTTGGCTCGTTTGGGAATTCTTGTATTTCTTCACGTTAAAATCTATTTATGCGATTTTTAGTGCCGCAGGGTATGAAATATTATTCAAATTTTTTTGAAAATTTAAAAATAATGAAGGGAGTTAGTGGTTTAAGTAAAAATTACATCGAAGCTTCAGTCAGCACTAAAATATTTTATTGAAAAGTTGGGGAATTTTTAGTGGAGCATGCTGAGCTTGCCCTAAACTTTGGTTTTTAGAGGTTCTTGCAAGATTTCTGCTTCTCCTGAAAGATTATTTTGAAGGAAAGACCAAGCTTGAACTTGAACGAGATCTTGTGCAGACTTGTTTTAGAAAACTCAAGCAAACGAAAAGACTCAAAATTGTCTTCTGTTGTATTCGAATGCGTGTCACGACAAACAGGGAGCAAGTTCTGACTTGTTGAGATTGTATAATTCAATGCTAAATTGAGGCAGGTTCCGACCTGTTCAGTAAGGTCGGTTACACTTGTTTTAGAAAGCTCAAGCAAACGAAAAGACTCAAAATTGTCTTCTGTTGTATTCGAATGCGTGTCACGACAAACAGGGAGCAAGTTCTGACTTGTTGAGATTGTATAATTCAATGCTAAATTGAGGCAGGTTCCGACCTGTTCAGTAAGGTCGGTTACACTTGTTTAACGCTTTGCTTTGTTAAAACTTTTTACAGATTTACTTTATGCCATTTTTTTTTTTAAACTGCTAAAGTATTTCTTTTTTCCTTTTCACCTTATTCTTACCGTGAAAAAGGAATTTTTAATAAGAATTAAAATATTCATCCGGTTTAATTAAAATAAACATCCCTTTTTACAATGTTTATTTTTTATTTTTACATTCTCTTGTTTATTTAACAAAAATAATTTAATATAATTCGATTTTTTTCATGCCCTCAAATCAACTAAAATTAAAAATGGCTTCCCTTTTTTTGTAAATAAAAAACAAGAAAATGTTCATAATTTGTGAAACGATTCCCCCCCATTTAAAATAATCGGAACGGATAAAAAACCAATAAAAAAAAAGGACAAACCACTTGTTTAAATAACCTTAAAACATTTCGAATGAAAAGTAATGAAATTTTGATGCGGAATTCTTGTGAAATCGTACAATATTGATGATATTGTGTAGTATCGTAACGTCCATGTGCCACATTGCTTTTTTTCCACCCCGATTTTTTTTTCCGGTATATTTTTCTTTTTCTGTTTCTGCATGATATTAAACGAGAGGGAAAAGGGAATTTGCTATCGACAGGTAAATTTATATATTTTTTTTTAAAGGGGAGTCGATTTTTGAATTTTTGCGAAAATTTCGATTGAAGTTTTTGAAAACTTTTTTGGTCGTTTTTTCACTTTTCTATTATTTTTGAGATGAAGTTGAGGAAAAAGTTACAATATGGATATGATTCCATAAAAAGATGATAAAAAAAAGGATTTTTAGTATTATGTAACTGATCCTATAAACTTGAAATAAAATACAAAATTCAAGATCTCATTTTTTTGGTTTTGCGGATTTTCTGCATAAACTTGTATAAACTGTCAGCAAAAAAAAACTCGGATTGTTATGAAGGGAGAAAAAAACTCAAGTTACAAACGCGTTATCTGGAGAATTATGAGGAAGTGGAAATAGCAAGATTTATTACAACTGCTCTCAAGAGTGATAAGAATTGGAAGTACACATTTCCAAAAAACTGTCGTAAAAAGAATTTAAAAAAGAATTTTTCAAGTAAAGGAAAATTTTTTTTCTGATATTTGGGTGGATTTTTGCGAATGAGAAGTCACAGTTTTTCTTTTGTTCCATCGCGGATGGTTTTCATATTTTTTTCAAAAAAACGGATCAAATATAATTTTCGATATATAAAAACTTGGTGATGTTGCGAATTGTATGATTTTCGAATGGGGATTTGGACATAATGATTTGCGGTTTGATTGTTACAAACCGCACAATTATGTTTCAACTGCACGCCAAAGCGTCATCATCATGATACAGAAGGGAGAGTCGGTGGGAAATTGGAGATGCGTCGAATTAATTTCTTTTTCAAAGGATATGGTAAACGGAATTAGAGAAGGTACGAAGATTAGTTCTTCTTGGAAATGTCGGAAAGGGTTGAAAATTGAAGATAAGTTGTGAGAAGGGAAGAAAAAATCTTGAAACACAAGAATTTTGGCACCAGAAATTTTTTTACAAGAAAAATTTTGGGAAATCCTGACTACTAAACTAGGAATAGTGACAAGTATTTAGGAAGACCTGCATTTAGGAATTGATGCGAAGATGCGAAAAAGCCTGGATGGGCTTTGAATATTGAAATTTTCCAAGAGAGCCACTCTGGTAGGAAAACTTCTGATCCATGTATAAACGACCTTTTGACCTCTTCATTTTTGGAATACGAAGAAGGATTAATTTGCAGTAAGTGCAGTCACGACGAGAACACTGATCACCTTACAGTCGATCTGGCTACATCTTTTGAGAGATATTCTCCAGAATCATTCTGGAAAACAGTATACTTGATATCAGGTCAACAATTTTGAGATTTGTTCTGCAAGTAAATGATCTTTACGGAAGTTCACTTTCACACTAGATCATTTAACTCTCCTGGATTTTTTTTATTCCTTGAAACGCCCTTTAAAATCCCATCTTAAACCTTTTTTATCATTCGCAATAATTTAAAGAGGAAAATTATACTCAGAAGTTGGGAAGTGATATCAAGCAAAAACTTTTACACGGAATTCCCGGTGATTCCAGGATCAGGAGATTTTACTTCCAGGAACGGGCGTTTAGTTCTCTTGAAACTAAGTAATTATTCCCGCTCTGTAAAAGCACTTGTACAAGCTCGACAGTTACAATAAATGAGATGATCAAAGGAAAGCCTCTTACCCGTTTTCACAGTTTCTCTCCGTGTAATCGGCTGCCAAACCCAGATACTCAATTCCTTCACGACATCGAGATTAAACTTTTCCCCTCTGAAAAGCTCTAAACCAAAATCAACGCGGTAACATAAAATTTAAAAGGCATTTAATGAAAGGTCAGTTTAATAAGCTTAAAGGTTTTAAATACACATAAATCTCAGGAAATGTTACGGGGCTTTTTTTTTTTTTACCTCCGGAGGAAAATAGTAAAATAAAAAAAAAAGTTTAATTCCGCCATGTTAAAAGTCACGTGCTGGAGCTTTTTTCCCGGAAGAGGGATCAAAAAGTCTTAAAACTAATGCTGGGTCAGTGTCGCAACTTTTACAGCGAAAGTGCCAAAGTTTATGTATTTTTTGGCGAACTTATGAATTATATACCGGGTGATTAAAAAAAAAAAAAAATTTTCTTTGGGAAAATTTTTTTAAAAGATAATATTTATTTTATCTTGTTTTCTTATACAAATATAAACCCCGACCGCGTCTAATTATTTATAGCTTTTGATAATTAATTAATTTTAATTAATTTTCTAATCTTGATTTATTACTTTCCAAGAATTTACTGCTTAATAAGCTTGAACAAGGACTCATTTTTATTTACTTGTAAACCGTTTAAACTGTTATTTTCAACGACGGTTAATGATCTTTATTTTGTAAATAAATCAAATTCATAATCAATTTTTTTTAAAAAAAAATTAACAAATAATAAAATTGGCAAATAATTTTTTTTTTACCAATTGACAACTCTCCGAATAAAATTCTAGCAAAATATAAACAACGGTATCAAACTTAACATTTTTATACACACACACTGACAATAACAAACATAAACAAAGAGAACCGAACGTGCTTTCGTTAGGCGTTCCGGCCGCCAACTAGAGACTTGCGGGGATCGAGATATCCACCCCCAACGCCCCTCTCGCGTCTCCCTTCGCTTTTCCCCCCCGAATTTTCTCCCCAATCCTTTTCCCTCCTTCGGCTCCTCATAGCCTCCCTTGCCTTATCGCTTCAGTCTTCCTGGATTTCCCTATATTTTTGACCTTGGGTAATACTTTATGAATGACCTTGAGGTACATCTGTCTTGTGCACCTATACATCTTCATCTCTTCCGTTTACGTTCGGTTTTATTTTTTATTCATGATGTGATTTTTAAAGCGGGGGGGTTTTTCTTTTCGACGGGTTGAAGGGGATGTGATGATGCTCAAGGTTAGGATAGGACCGTCCCCGAAATTTCGTGCCCGGAAGTGGGGTTCGGTTAGGGTGGCAGTGTACCGGATAATTTTTCTTTAAAGGGAAAGGGGAATCGTGTTTGTTAATTGTTTTACGGGGTTTTTATGTTGTTTAGGGTTTATCTTGACAAGGCGATAGTGTCGCGGTTATTCTTCTCGAAAGTTTGTATCAAGAGTATAAAGTTTTCAAATATTTGCCTAATAAAGTTTATTTGCTGTAGATCCGATCTTTGCATATTTATTAACCTTTGATATTGACTTTAGGCTGTTGTAAATGGCGAAGTTTGGGATATTGTTGGGAAATGTTAAATTTTCTTTCCTTAACCCTTTTGCCAAACGGAAATTAGCATTTAGAAGACAAAGCCATGGAGATTTAGAATGCTTTTTTACTGCGAGTGAAAGTTCAAAAAAAATATGAGAGTTGTTGGGCTTTTAGAGACTTGTATGAAAAGTTTGCGGAGGATTTTTTTTAGCCTTCGTTCTTTGACCAGGCAGGTCACCCCACAATCTAGGGATGGAACGGACTCAGCAATTTTTCCCAATGTTATTTCATTTCGGATTCTTCTTCTTCTTTAAATGCCCGCTCCTCGTCGGAGATTGGCGATCATCAAGGCCAACCATTGATGATTTTACTAGGAATATCAAATAATGTGGTGACTTTCCATAATCTTCCACATCGCAGTACGGGAGCCATACCATTGATCCAACTCTGCCTCCCGGTATCTGAGCCTAGGCCTTGCCGATTACTAACATCTTCAGCCCTAGGTCAGTATTAGCGAAGCTGCTGCCCTCCACTAACTCATAATCCTGAGAAGGGAGCTCACCACAGGGCAAGGACGCCATTCCTTGAGCAAGACAAAACATGCCTCACTGGTTACCCTTCTGATTGACTGATAGTATTATTAGCAAGAAGGCTTAACTAGCAGCGAGGCGTAACTAAGGTCTTAGGGCAGGAAGGTCAAACATCTCAACCTTTCGAAGAAGATAGATACTCATGAAATTCCTTAGCCAATCCTTCCAGAACTTGTAATATTAATTTTGGTCTGAGAGGGCTTCCCATAAGGCTTAGTTGTTGCCCTCGGACGGCTTTGTCGGCACCAGTCGGAATTTGGAAAGGAAATATGGTCCTGATTTGAGTTTAGTTGACGTATTTAGTCTGGACCTTCCAAAGGACCTATATTACTTCCGGTCTGTTGCAAAAAAATGGTTTATCGATACACACACTGACAGTCTCTAAAAAATCATTTCTTCTAACTTTTTGATTTTTTCGAAGCAAAATAATTTTCCTCGCTGAATTAAATACTAAAAGAGTTTTAAATTTTAAGGAAAAATAAAATAGAAAAAAATTACCTTACTAGATGCGAGAGGTCTTGTGATTTCAGGCGGACGCAATAGTGCGATGTATTTGACCTCGCTCACTATTGCGTCCGCTTGGAATCACAAGCATTTTGTTTCATTTAGATTTTTTCTGCCCAGATTTTTTTTATTTCTTTCAACTTTCATGATAGATTTTTGTAGATTGTTAGTTGCAAAAAAGAATACTTAATCAAAATACAACTAGCATCTCCTGTAAGGCAGGTGGTATCGAGAGCTACATTATTAGCTCATTAGCTAGATTAATAAATAATAAAACAAAGTTCGGTTTTGATTCCAGTCCAAGGCCATAACTAATTCACAGATCACGATTATTCACTATTCTTGTTCCTATAAATAATTAACAATATATTAAACAATAAATGCAGCAGCATTACGATGGGTAAAGTGTCAAGTTTATGAAGTCATGAATATCGTAATTAAATAGGTTTTGTAGCGCGTTAAATTCGAAATGTTAACGATGTCGTAAAAAAACCTTGCACAACATCCCAAACTTTAAAAGCATCCTTAGGAAATCGTTTGAAAAAACGCCATCAGATGTTGTGCAGACTAAAAATCCTCATTAAAAAAATTTCTTACGTTCTTTCCTAATAAACCGTGAAAAAACGTTCAGAAAAAAAGCATCATTTCTTTCCGTCGTTTAAATATAAGAGCATTAATGACTTCTGCTTGGGCACTAAAACCATTCTTTTTTTTTCTATTTATCTCCAGTATTTGATCCTTTTTTTTTTTTTGAGAATTCAAAATTAAATCCTTTATTTTGTTCGCATACATTCATCAAGTTCATCCTTTGATTACAGTTTCTCGATATTTCCTTTTTCGTTTTCATTTTCTCGCATTTTCCATCTCGCTCTTTTTCTATCTTTCATCGCGTAGGATTATATCTTTTTTTTTCTCTTTTAGTATTTATTTCTTTAAAGTTTTTCTCGGGGTTTAAACTCTTGGGGAATAACCCCGATATATACTTGAAAAGCTTAGACTTCCGGGTTTTATTATTATTTTCGATTTTCCCAGAGTTTTTTTTTTCACAGGTCGATAAAATCAACTGCGTGATGATGAAGAAAGGAAAAAGATTTTTCTTTTGTGAAAAATAAAATAAAAATCTTGCCTTTTGTACTTAATCTTAATTTATAGGTTGAACCACCTCGTTCTCCTCCCTTTTTTTCTGGTTCGGGAAGGAAAAATGAATGGCAGACATCACGGGGTTGGGAGGGAAAAAGTAGGATTATTAAGATAAACAAGTTATTTGTACGTGCTTATCCCCTTCCCCCCCTCTCTCTTGCTTAGCCATAAAAAAGAAAAGAGGGCAAATTCATTTTCATTATTTATCGCATTACGGAACCATTCATCTTTTTACATTTCATCCTGTCAAGCTATCCATTGCAATGACATTACTAATGGCATTTTATCATGGTTTTGTCGGGATTTATGTAAATTTATATCAAGTACGAGTCGATGAACTGTGACTTAAACATTTTTTGTTTTATTTTTTAGGTGGCTGCTGGCTGGAGACGCTGAGGTTGCTGAAGAACACTGTCGTGATCAGGTCAGTTTTTTAAATATTTTTTTTTTGGGCTATTTTTTGAAAGTTTTTCCCTCCTTTTTATTTTCAACAAGTTAATGTCTCGCTGTAATGTCTTTGGAAAGAAATGTATTGGGTATGTTCTGATAGAGCTTTTAATCCTCTTTCAAGTGATACCACATAACCCTTGAAAGAGTTTTGACCTAGGCAATGAGAAGTGAAAAAAAAAAACAATGCTCGTGTTCTATGACGTGTGTGTTCGTTCAATGACGTAGACCCATTAAGCTTTTTGAACACGATTTTGACGGAAAACTGACGTCATCAATCCAAAGTAACATCATGCTTCCAATGTAACATTATGACCCCATGGTGACATCACGACACCAATATGACGTCATGACTCTTAAAGTGACGTCAAGACAACAATATGACGTCATGACTCTAAAGTGACGTCTTGACACCAATATGACGGTATGACTCTAAAGTGACGTCATGACACCAATATGACGTCATGACTCTTAAAGTGACGTCTTGACACCAATGTGACGGTATGACTCTAAAGTGACGTCTTGACACCAATATGACGGTATGACTCTAAAGTGACGTCTTGACACCAATGTGACGGTATGACTCTAAAGTGACGTCATGACACCAATATGACGTCATGACTCTTAAAGTGACGTCTTGACACCAATATGACGTTATGACTCTAAAGTGACGTCTTGACACCAATATGACGGTATGACTCTAAAGTGACGTCTTGACACCAATGTGACGGTATGACTCTAAAGTGACGTCATGACACCAATATGACGTCATGACTCTTAAAGTGACGTCTTGACACCAATGTGACGGTATGACTCTAAAGTGACGTCATGACACCAATATGACGTCATGACTCTAAAATGACGTCATGATTCTTAAAGGGACGTCTTGACATAAAGATGAGTCATGACTCTAATGTGACGTCATGACACCAAAGTGAAGTCATGAACCCAGGTGACGTCATGGTTCCAATATGGCTTCCAATATGGCGTCATGGCTAGACTGAGGAATCAGGAGATGACGTACTTCGAGTAGATTCTTATTTTTTTTCCATTCTTTTAAAAAATTTTTTAACGGACTTTGATATATTGAAAACAGCGAGAAAGTTTGTGGAGGTCTCCCTCCGCCTTGTTTTAACTTGCCGGACTGTGGAGTAATTACTTCCCCAACCTTTCTACGGCCCTGACTGCTGCTACGTTTTTGTGTAATAATTTCTTGGAAAGTGTAAACGGTTGTTGTAATTAAAAATATTCATGTACGCTTTTGATTTTGACGCCCTATGCCCTTTAGCCACCTTTAATCAAAAATAAATTCCCATTTTCGTTCGTAATGCGATTTTGTTTAATACCTGGATTTTGTCGGGACTGATTAATCGAAATCCATGGTTGGGATTTTTTTCACTCCAGTCTTGACATTTCCCTGTTGGATAGGAATTTAATGGATCAATAGTAATTTTGTGCGATGGTTTATCCTGTGAATTATGTTTTTAACGGTTGATGACTAATGGCAAAGCTGGTTGAGATAAGTTGATATTTTTTTATGTCAAGGTTAAAAGAGATTGTTTTTAAGGTGCTAGAAGAGGTAGCTGCGGAAGAGATTGGTGGGCGAAATAGCCGCTGTTGGAAAGGAAAATTAATTTGGAGGCAATGAGACTTAGTTCTGAGTGTAAAGAGCGAATTAGCGGAAAGAATGAGATTTATTTTTATGAAATAATTTAAGAATCGAGGCAAACTTGAGTGATGGGGGTTATGAGGCGCAGCAGAGATATGGCAATGGGTTGGCCATGTGCTTAGGTAGGACCAGGAATGTTGGCGGTGAAAACAACACAAAGGAGATCGCTGCCATTGGCGAGAAGCTCGAGAAAGCCCCTCACTTGACGATGCAATCAAAACAGCATAAGAGGAGTTGCTTTAAAGAATGGAGGAAGAGGTTGGAAGAGGAAGAGGGGGTTCAAGTGGCTGAAGAAGGCTGCGCTTGTTTTATAGCGATGTTGCTGCCGATAGCTATTGGCACCAGTTGCACTTAAATGTCTGCGAAAAAATTTTCATGTGCATTCGTTTGGAAAGTTGGTCTGCTGAGTCGTGGAAACGTAGCAACCGATTGAGATCTGCTACTTCCGTAACCATTCCCTTTTCTCACCCTTTCTCGAAATTCAACGTAATTCTCTAACTCTAAACTTTCTGACTTTATCCATAGAGAATCCTTGTTTCATTACCAAGCCACAAAGTGTAGGTGTTGAGAAATTCAAGTGTAGTCTGCTTTAATTAAAGCAGTATTTGATTAATGAAATAAATTTACATTCCTTTTTATAAGTAGAACAACAACAATCTGAAGAAGTATGAAGTTAATACGATATCTCTTGCACTTGAGCTCGCTATCTAATTTTATTGTTTTCTAGCCCTTTTCGAATCCGGTTTTCAACCGTTCCCTTTTTTTCCGAGTAATTTATGAAGTAAATGATAAGGAAAAATTTTTACAACATCCTAACTTTATTTTGTGCTAAACTACAGCGACTGGGAAAAGATAAGATAGCCGCATCGTTTGGCTGCTTATTCAGATTAAGACAAAAGGGATCGTTTCGATAGAAAAACGCATTTTAGTGGGATTGGTCATGGAAAGAAAGATAACAAGAGGAGGCAGAAGGACTGAAGAAAAGAATAGGAGGGGTGGAGAAAAAAGAGCCAAGAAGGAATTATTTCCCATCGAAGGGAAAATGTTTCAAAAAACATCAGAAACCACCCAGTTGAAAAACTTTTTTCCTCCGGTCGCAATAAGAAATCCGTCGCGGTGTTCAAAAAGCTTACGGGGTGGAGGCCCTGCATCGCTGATTCAGCTGACTTTTAAAATCGATATAACCCCGAAAAATTTTAAAAGGCGACTCTCGCGACATCCAACGTTAAAGCTTTGAACTATTTCCCTTCCAACTGACAACCTAACGTGTGAAATATCAACTAGTTGAAGGAATCCCCTGTTGATTTTGATTGTAGCTATTTGTTTCCAAGACACTTGGGAAATTTCCCCCTGTAAGTTCTTCTGATAAAAAGGAAAAAAAGAGCGGATGGAATTTTTTTGTACATGTTTTTTCGCGAGATGCCGAGGGGTGTCCAGTAAGCATTTTAAGAATCCGCAATCGGTCCCTTGTTTATTGAATTTCGATTTCGGTCTCCAGGGTTCGCATTTTGAAAATCTGGAATGATTGTCTACTCGGAAAACCCCCATGTTTTTTGTTTACAATTCAGTCAGCATTCATTACATTGTTTGTATAAGTTACGAAAAGTTTCAATGCCCTTTTGCATAGAGATCAAGTTTTATTTCCAGAGTTTTATTTCACTTGGTAATTAATTTATCAGGGGCCGTTTTTCGAGGGAGTTAACGGATCGAATGACGACCAAACGACCGGACCCTTGCGGGGGTTTTGCAGAAATTTATGAGGTCAAATCGAATTGTATAAACAGTGTTAAAAGCCGAAGTTTGAATCGAGTTTTTTTTTTTTTTGGATTTTGTGTGTGGCTCCCGTCTGCATAACAATCGGGGATCGTGCAAAAAATTCTGAAGTTGGTTACAAAAAGAAAAACATTGGAAACGTCGACGATGAAAATGTGCCACAAACAAAATATCTCGTTATTAATGGAAAACGTTTAGCGTTGGAATTTAAAATTTTGAAGATTAGACTTCTATTTTATTTTTACCATTTAGCATCAGCTGTTGAGAGATTATGCCGTGAAAGAGAAATGACAAATGTTGCAAATGCACGTAAACGAATCCCTCTGTTGCCTCAATTCTGGGAATTTAAAGTGCGATATAGTTTAAGAGTTGGTCGATTGGGTGACTTTTTATGTTTATTAAGAGTGGTGCCTGAATGGAAGGTGTAGGAAGTTAAAGCTCGGATTGAGTAAAGCAAAGACTATTTCCTAAAATTGGAAAATAGGTCGTGCAACTGTGACTTCAATCTCAATACGAGACACCGAATCATCAATTGTTACGTCCTCCACGAGCTTTTGTTAAAGCATGAGGGTTGGAAGTTAACTAATGTGTTTGAAAATAAGTCGGCGGTTTTTGAATTGTTGTTTTGTTGTCGCTTCTTGGACATAAGCCTGCGAGATCGAATCAGGAATGAAATGTGGTAAGGCGGGTTGCAGAATTGAAGTGGCAGTGGGTGGGTAGGGCATGTGGCCAGGCAGGATCACGAGCGGTGGGCGGTAACATTAGGCCTGTGGAGGCCGCACTTAACATCTAGAAGTAGAGGAAGACCTCAAAAACGGTGGCTCGACGATATCATTCAAACGGGCAGGAAGGGGTTGGTTCCAGAGAGCGGAGAACATGGAAAAAATTTGGGAGAGTCCTTTATTTAGGAGTGGATGCGAACAGGCTGAAGAAGAAGAAGATGCTTCTTGGATCTAACAGATTGAGAGATTGAAGGTAGCGTAGACTATACGCTGTCTCAATTTCAGAAGTCAGGAGCTCAACATGTAAAGTATAGGGACACTCAGAAAATAAAATTACTCTTGAGCGCATTACAAGACGACATTTCAACCACTCTTTTTACATGCTGATGTTCCTGATTTCTGAAATTGAGACAGATTAGGTCGAAAAAAGATTTTATGACTCAAAAATTTTAAAGGTCCCTTTCACAGCTGCAGATTGTTTGCCCCTCCCTCCCTCAAGACTTTAATGAATCGACGTCCCTGCTTCCCCTTCTTATTTCTTCGACGTTTTTAACATCTGTGAAAAATTGACCGATGCAGGTATCCAAACTTTAATGGCGACATCAGCTCAACGACATTCTGTTTCCCTTTCAGTATTTAAATCGTGAATCGTAATCCAATTTATTTAACCATTCGTGATTGTTTGGATTTCTTTATTGTAAATACGTGATCATGTTTTTTTAACAAATCAAATCAAATCAAGCGAGGGAAAAAGAAAAATATAATTTTTTCCTCTCCGGATTCGACTTGCGCGTTGCAACTTCATAAAACTTCCCAAAATCTAACCTAATTCCACCTTGACGACAATCCTTACTCTTTTAATAAAAAGATGAGTAATCCATTTCTAATTTTCGTTTTCCCCAGCTTGAAAAGCGAATATTTGACAAAAGTAAAGCTCCAAGGCAAACGGAAGCTGAAAACTCGAATTTATTAAAACCCCGAGTTTCCCAAAGCCCCTGCTCTTCGTTTTCCCCCTCTCCTCTTCTACTCCTTTTCTCTCAGTTCGCATATATGCATATAGGAGCGGGTGCTGACGAGTTGAACAAAGCTTTACTTTTCATAAATAAGTTTTAGGCCTGGGTTGTATATACATGTTAAAGGTCTTTGCTTTTTCTCTTACAGGATTACCCCTCTTTATTCCCGCTGTCGCCTTTTCCCGACCGCGAGTTAAAAAAGAAAAAAAAAGAAAAGAGAGGAATTAGAGCAATAGCACGTTATCAGGATAATAGCAATCCAGTTAATGGGGTTTCCAGCGACTGTATCAACATCTTTGAAATCTTCCACTCTATGGGTGGATTTCAATTTTAATTCATCTAAATAATCTATTCGGTTGGAAAACTCTTAGTTGTTGGGGAATCAACAGCGAATTAATCCTTTTCGGATGTTTGATCGTTGCGATTAATCGTTGATTGAGATTACGAACCTTCTATCTTTAGGATTTCTATTTCTTTTTTAACCCCTTGATAATTAAGGGTGCTTAAGACCCGCGCGCCTTTTTTAATGGCAGTTGTAAGAGTTTTGTGTATTTTTGTTTTTTTTTGAAAGAAAAAAGAACGTTAAGTTTTTTGAAAGAATTTTTTAAATCTAAAAAGTATCAAAGGTTTTTTTCCCCGAAGCCTTGATCCAATTTTAAAAAACTGAAACTTACACTAAAGGTCCGTTCTTCTACTTAACAAGATTTTTTTTCTTTAGCTCCCTTTTCTAATTTTTGATGTAAGGAGGAAAAAAAGGGTTTTTGATATAACAATACTTATGCTTACTCGAGGCCTCGCTTAAAAAGCTGAAGCCCTAGTCCCTCGCCCCACGACCGTTGGTTGCTGCTGCGCCACTAAGCAAAAAAAGGAAAAAATCTACGAAACCAGGCAAATCCAGTAAGTCTCTGCAGGTTTTAACATGTCTCATTGACGATGTTTGAAACTTATTGTTTTCTTAAATCAACTAAAGAAAGGTCCAACTTTGTTCAATAAAGAGATCGTTATTCAATTATTACAAACTCGAGCAAGTCTCAACAGGTTTTGACATGTCACGAAACATTCTTTAAAACTTCGCATCGTCTTCTCAAATGTAATCCATCACGTTTAAACATGTTCAACAATTGATTTAATCTCTTTACAATATTTCTGCAAGTTGCAACAGGTTTTGACATGACGCAGAACGGGTTTTTATCAGAACAGTCTTTAATTGCTAGAGTTCTCTGGTGTTGCTTGAGGCTGTCATCACCTCTGGCAAACTTTGTGGACTAATAATGCCGATGGACACTCATTCTTGTGCATGTCGTAACTTGTTTAAAATTAAATTCTAAATAGTAATCATTTCGTTTTTAAAATATCTTAATAAAACCTTCCGTTTATTCTCACAGTAAGAATGTTAGAGACGTAACTGATCCTGACATATCAATCTAACTCACTAGCAAGGCAGAGTGAACCCGTGACTTAATTTAAACCAACCAAAATTAACTACAAGTCGCCTTCGTTTTATGTTAACCATTATTGATACGTCTCCTCCGTTGCAAATTTCCCAAGAAGATAGAAGAAAATCTCGACTAGATAGATTCTTCCGTACTTTTCCTCCATCATAATAATAAAAAAGTTTTTTGTTCAAGTAATAAAACTTAAGATTCGCGATGAGTTTCATAAATTCGGAAAACTTACATAAAAGTTGAATTTAAGATAGTAACGCCGTACTTGATCAAACCGATATGGAACTCTTTTATAAGATTAAAAAAATACCCCGAAGGCTATTTTTTTTTTTAAAATCAAAATGGCGACTTTTTAACTTAAATAATGAAGAGGAATTTCCCCGTGAAAAGGTTATTTCATAAACTCCAGAATATGATATTGATAATATCAACAAAATTGGAAACAAAACACTTTAGTCGCTGTCTAGAATGATTAATGAACATCGGGTTGGGCTCATCCGTGCCAATTACCGCGTACCAACTATTTCACAGCATCAAAAAGTTTTTAATTCTTCCCCAGTTGATTCCAATGAATTTCGATGAAAGCGATTTACCGATTTTAGAGGTTACGAGGTTTGTGATACGAGTCAATTTACCGGGAGGGAAAATGGGGAAGAGGTATGGGAAAGGGCGAGGAGGTTTGTAATACGTTCTTCCGTTACCGATATATAAAAGGAAACCTTTCCCAATGCGGATGGGGAAAATTTTGATCTAATGTTAATATAGACGGAAGGGAATCGTTATTGTTGACGTTAACCTAGTCTATCGAAAAGTAATCTCGACCAGACGGACGAGATGTCTGCTGCCGCTCGCTCGAATGTGGGGATCAACGGTTTTAATTAAAAGGAAAGATTGGTGTAGATGAGTGGCTCAGAAATGAAATAACGTGGTCATGTCCGTGTCGGATGGGGGATTATATCGTCCGGGAAAGGTTGGCAATTCTCAAGTGAATGAAAAAATTGTTTATTTTTTTTGATTAGGGGATTTTATTTTCAAATACATTTGAAACTGGTTTCTGTCACTCTGTCTGGTTTCTGAAAAAAAACTAGTTTTTGGCCTTTTATTTTCACAATAGCTCTTAAATACTACCTGAAGAGCAAGAAGAAGTAACTCAATTTTAATCTCTAGGTCTTTTGAACCTTTCACAATATTATAATACTCTTACTAAAGCGGATCCCTGAGAAAATGTATCCGTTATCGTGTCATCTTTTTATCTATCTCTCCTTTTCAATTTTCAAATCGGTTTCCTGAACCACAAAGGATTCACTGATTCGTTAAAAACTCCCATTTAAATAATAATTAATTACGATTTGATCAGTCGACTCTTCTTTTTTTTGATAAATAGCTTCATTTCATCTTTTTCTTTTTTCCCTATTACCTAATTTACCCTTTTTCCCCTGTAAAATTTATTGATAACACGAATAACAATTAGCTGCTGATTTATTTATTCTTTTAATTAGTTAACATTTGAATAATCACCGGCATTATTTCATCCCCGTCTCACCCGCTTCCTCATTAAACTCATTAAACAAAGTGTCGAAACATCTTTGATAATTATTTTCCAAGCTATCGAAAATGGAAAATTATTTTAATGCGGGAGGAGAAAGAAGAAAAGGGACGGGAAATCCCTTGGAAAAGTATGAAATACAATTCTAATTTGCAGGAATTAACATTTTTTATCGGTGTAATTAGATTTTAATTTAATGTTCTAAATTTTTTTAAATTGTACGAAAATTTTTTAATTACCTTTTTTTTAGAAAAGAAAGAAATAATAATAATAAAAAAATTATAAAAACAGCTAAAATAAAAAGTTGAAATCTAATTTTCCTTTGGCGATGATTTATCAGGTCGTAATTTTATAAAACATGAATATCAAATTTGGATTCTGTGATTTTCTGCTGTATGATTTAGGTATTATTATGTGGGGGAAGTTTACAGGCTTTCAGCTTGCATCGCGTACTAAAGGATAAAGAGGAGAAGCTGTCTTGTAATAATATCATCTATATATCCCTGTTGTTTTCATTTAATCTAACTATAGCTGAGTGCTTTTTCGCTCTTGTAAATTTTCAAAAAAGGTAAACAAGATTCATGCAAATTTTTTTGAGAGCTCTAAATAAAGATAATATGATTCTTTTTCAGTTAAAAAATGTGTATATTAGTAAAGGGACGGTTTAAGATTTTTTTATGGTGAAAAAGCAAAACTAAAACGGATTCTTAGGCACGTAGAAGGAGATGACCGATTACCTACCAGATATTTTCACCAAACACCTCACTCCAGTTAAAGTCAAAGAATAAATAAGAATCGGTAAGAAATTCTGGATGGAGTCAAGGGTGGGCCACAAATTTTCACGTGGGGCATGAAATTTAATCAAATTTTTTGACCCTGCAAAACCAACTAGACTGAAAATTCTTTTAAAAAGAAATATTTTACCAATTTCTTCTCCCAACCTTTTTTTTTAATCAAGTCCACTCTTTACTAAAGCATGAAACATTGAAAATATCCCGGGAAAAAAACAATAGATCCTCATTTAAAGCCTTTTTATTTTTATTTTTTTTATATTCTTCGTAAATTGCTGCCAAGCAAGTTCGATCTGAGTTTCCCGATAAGACGATCGTAATATTTCAAAATATGTACGAAAGATATTTTTTCGACCTTTTTTTTATGTTTCTTTGAAGTGCGCTGCTGATTCAACTGCTTTCTGTCTTACATCCGTTCGGTTTTATTATTTCAGAAAAAAACATTTCAAAATTTTCCCCTCCTGAAAAATCCCTTGCAGATATAAATAACGCTGCAAAATTCCAAGACGTCCCAAACAAAACAAAAAAAAAATTTAAATCTTTTCTTTTCTTATATTAATTCAAATCCGGGGAAACATAATCATTAAAACACGAACGCCCCGCGTTCGGTTCATTGCATTAAATGGAGTGTTTAATACGAAATAAAATCGATCAACAAAGTAATTACTCCGAAACATTCGAGATTTTACCTTTTAGAGTTTGAAATTGCTTGCACGGGGAAAATCACAAAACTCCTTTGATTATACGCGACGGGCTAATTCACTTCGAACTAGATTAACGTTTTAACGTTGATATGTTCCTTTTTTTTTTTCACGGTCGAAATCGAATGCATGCTCGGATTTTTTTTGTGCTGAAAAAGGATTTCCGTGTTTGGAAGGGAAAAATTTAACGAATTTATCGAAGAGATTCTTAAGATGAAATAAATTCAAGCTTCTTGGGATGTCCCGGGAATAAAGCAACAAGTCTAGTAATTTTATTAGAAATTTACATAAATTTACAACTATAGCGTTTGTCCATTATACCGACATGGAAACTAGTTTGAAAACTTCTGGTTTTGCTTTAAAGGAATTCGTCATAATTAAAAAGCAGAGTTTTGTTGTGAAGCTACGCTATTTCGATGATTGCTGGGTTTTAACTGACAACGGTCTAAATTCATTAAAGAGTGTTTCCAAGAGCGAATTATGGCAGAGGATGTTAGCGCCTGGTAGCGCCTAAGTTGCACCGGCAGGACTAGAGAGACTACATGGAAGAGAGGCAACAGATCAGGACGCCTGCTTATTGGCTGTCAGAGTTTAATGGGTTGCGCCTATGTATAAGATAGTGGAAGAAAGTCTCGCTTATGTATAAGGACTTCCCGTTGAATCTTATGGAAGTGGAACCAAGATGGCCGAATTTGTCGCCTCTCTTCCATCTAGTCTCTCTAGGCAGATTGCTCGCTGCAAGGTTCGTTCCTCTGAAAATGGTGGCACTTTAAAAAAGTAGCTTAAAATCAGAAAGCCAAAGCAAGGCCTGCGGCAAAGGATCCAAGTCCAATACTCCTTCCTTTTTGCAAGGGGCATTGAAAAAAATCTACAGGTTAAATATGCCGCTTCAGACTACAGTAGGTCTCTAGGCTGAGTCGGGAAGGGTCGTAACAACTGCCCCGCAGCTTTATTGGGGGTCCCAGAAAGATTTTGAAGACCTTTCTCCTTTCCGCGGTCGCGAGGTAAGGCTCCAGGTCTCGCACCCGTAAAGGAGCATAGGTACAGCATTCCAGCTTCGTCTGCCGGGATAGCGCACTGCGTACAGTCCCCTGCTGGCACATAGATGTCGTTGGCAAAGCGTGGGCAGGAGACCTGTTGCTGACACCGGTGGACACCTGGCCCTGTATGGCTAGCTGCTAGCAGGGCAGGCCAGGATGAGATGGATCGATAACAGTCGTCAGGATGCCCTTACCCTCGGATTCAGGGATTGGCAAGTTACGGCCTTGGATCGCGGTCAGTGGAAGAATTTGGTAAAGACGGCTTAAGGCCCTGTGTTCTTTCTCTCTGACATATTTTTGCGGGGCCCCCCAAAAATATCGTTGCGCTACTAAGCTGGACCAACATCGCCCCGTTTTATCATAATACTAGTCGCTGAAGATTCGTTAATGACCTCTTCCACACTCACCAACAAACTGTGCAAGCATACACTCAAAATTCAAAATACGATTTTCAAGTACCATTCGGGATTTTGTGCGTTCGAGTGCCATTCATGAATCCGTCACTGTTGAAATTGACAGAGTAGAAAATCCGTTAAAAGCATAGGAAATGGAAAGGGGGGAGGCCAGGGACTGGAGCTCCAGAAAAAATACCAATCCCGATGTCAAATTAGGAGCAAAATAATTAGAAAGTCTTTTTTCATCATTTATTATCCCTGAGGAAAATTTTTTTTAAGGCTGAACGAACTCCATATGTGCACTTATAAAACTAAAAGACAGTATAACACTGAGTTATATTCATCAATCATCAACGTCATTCATTCAATTTCGAAAACCATTTTTTCCTTCCTGTGTGTGTAATCCGCAATTCGGGATTTGTTTTATGACCGAGGTTTTTTGAAGAATATAATCACTGATGGATTTAATCTGATTTTATTTCATCGACTTTGATTTTTTTGTTGTTTGTATTTGAGGTGAGATAATTTACACCGCGGTGGGGATGGTTTGGTGTCTGGAGATCCACGTAATCCGATTTATTTACAGTGTAAATAATAGGTGGAATATAAGCTTTACGGGTTTCGAGGGGAGTTTGTTAGAAGTGCATGTACGAACGTGCGAATTCTTGTAATTTGAGAATCAGGGAAATCTCACTGCTTTTATTTTTTTGTGAAAAAATACACGGGGAAGATAATTCCGGATAATTAGGTTGCTCTGCAGTTCCGTCGCTTTTTTTTTTATCAAATCGTGCAAGAGAAAAAAATGATTAAGAGCGTTTATCAGCAGCAGGAAACATTTTTTTCGTTTGATCAAAAAAATTCTTTGACGCTGTTTTTTTTATTTGTTTGAGTTTTGTGTTTGCCTGTAAACAGATCCCTTTTATTCGATTTTTGCTTTTGATCATAAGTCTTTCAAAATGTGATGGGAGCTGTATAGAGGCGAGGCGCAGGATGTCGAAGGGAAAAAATTAACTGTTTTTTTCTTCTTAATGTGCCACAGTCGTGACCGAGTATCGGCGATCTCTCAGCTCGTACCTGGGTAATGCAAGACACGTGGGACCTATAACCCTGAATTCGAACCAGCAAGAGAGGGTGTACTAGACGTGTTACCACTCGTTGACTTGTCGTAACCTTGCAAAGGGGACAAAGTCCAATCGTTTTAAAACCTCGAATTATGTTCACATGACCAAATATGAATGATCAGAGGTGAATTTTGGTCGGAAAAAAATCCGGACCGAAGGATGGATTCGACCGTTAGACTCCCGCATGAGTCGGGTACGATGTTTACTGGAGCAAGATAGCGCAAGCTTGCACTACCAAATGGTAAAGTCGGAATTTCGAAATCGTAACTTCTTAAGATAAGCTTGTTTTTAATTCTAAAGATAGTGCAAGCTTTTAGGTTGGTGGCGTAAGGTTCGGAAACGCTGGCGCAAGCTTGCACTGTCAAATCGTAAAGTCAGAATGCCGAAATTACAACCTCCCAGTTTTTAAAAGATGAGCTTTTTAATCAAAGCTCCGCAACTTTGTAATCTCCTGTGGCGCAAGCTCCGGAGTTGCAGGCGCAAACTAGCGCAAGCTTGAGCCTTCGAATTTACGGTGGCGCAAGCTAGCACAAGTGTGCGTATTTGATTTATGAAAACAAAAGTTGAGCTTTCGAAAGTCCGAGGTTAATGACTTGGCTGGCTCTCTAAATATTCAGGCAGTTGTGCAAACGTTCTCCGTCGCGCAATTTTTAAAGACTTTCGAAAATTACTTGTGCATAATTCGTTTTAAAAAATCAGAGGACGTCATAAAAAGGTTAATTAGCGGGATTACAACCGGAAAAATATTTCCAGGGAATCGAAACGAGATCAACATGTTAGTTCGATTAAAACTTACTCAGGCACGAAATAACCTCTTCACGAAATTAAAAAAAAAAAATAGAGGGGAAGCAATAATCTGTCGGTTTAAACATGCACCTTGTAATCATCAAAAAAAAATCTATGTTTAATAAAATCTGGAAAAACCCGGAAAGTAGATATAAAGTTGATCAGTTTCTTGTCCTGTCAATCACTCATTAATTTCATGAAAATTTTCTTACTAAACTTTTTAACTTTTTTAATCTCTTTTTGAACAAAGGGAGGACGTACTTTAACTACTGCTCACAAATAACCACCCACGGGGTAAATTTTAATTTTCATAAGCTAAGCACGTAGTATTTTATCAGAGCCTTTTTTCATCGTGACTTCCATAACGCGTATATACGAAATCTTGTACGTGACCAATCTTCATTCTTTTACGTTATGAATATTTAGCCACATGCAGAGCTAGTCGACGCATTAACGAGAGAAAAACTCGTCCTTTCGGTCCCGAAAAAAGAAAAAGTCACGAAATAAGCGATACCGCTGAAAGGGCAAGGAAATAGAAATTCACTTCAAGTTTTCCCTCGAAAGCATTGAAAGAGCCCGTTCATCTTCATATTTCGAGACGTTCCCATGACGACAACGAACGTTTCAAAACATATAATTACCAACACTATGAAAGTTGCCTCAAGGGTGAACGATATGCCACTGAGATTTTTTTTTTTAAAAAAAAAAAAGGAAGTCAAAAGTCAAATCTCCGGAGATGTCCGTGGAGTAAAAAAAAAATACAAAAAAGATAAATATACAGCGCAAGGTGGAAAACGAAAGAGGATTATTATAAAATTGAAGTGAGCTTGCATACATTGAAAATCTCTCCGGCTGATCTCTTCGAACATAATGTCCGGTTTTTCTTTTTTTCAAAGGAAGATCATTTCCCAGTTGGGAGCCAAAGAAAAGAATTTTGTTAGACGGAATTAGTTTTAGACGAGTTTTTTTTAAAGAGAGTACAGAAACCGAACGGATTCGGTTCGGTCAGTGAAACAAACACAAAGAATCAACAGTGAAGCGAAAAAGAGTTGATATTCAGAACGGAGAATCGAATCTTCTTTGGATGAGGTCACGGAATAGTTTTTTTTTTCTTCTTATTTCGGGGAAAAATAAGAAACAGAAGGTTTTTAGTTCCTTGTATATCGAAAGAATGGAAACTTGGCATCATCTTATAAGAGAACGGCTGGTTCCAATTTAAATATTTGTGAAGGAGATTTTTAAACCTTCTTGTCAAAAGAAGCTTTCCAAGAAGGAAAAATATATAAGAAGGCAGGAAAAAAAGAAAAGCTTTTTCATATTTGATCTATTACTTGTTTGGTTTTCAGGGAAATGATTTCGTCTTAGATGTTTAAGGGTAAATTCAAACTCCCAGGCGGAAGTTCTACTTCTTTTTCACACTTTTCCGTTCGGTTAAATTTATTCAAGGTCTAAAATGAAATTCTCGAATTGGAAAATGAAAAGTTTTTTTTTTTTTTTGCTTATTTTGAATATAATGTTTGAGTTTCATTTTGGCAACTTAAATAGTAGTTGCAGCCAAAATAAAGAGAAATGTAGTAGATTCGATGGAATAAATTTTTTGGAAAAATTAAAGGATTTGAGGATTATAATTGCATCGTAAGAAATGTGGCTGATGATTTTGGTATTCGTAGTTAAGTTGCTGTAGAGCCTGTAGGAGGAATAAGGTCAACTCTGTCATCTTGCCTTGAAAATGTCTCCAAGATTTCTTTTAGAAGATTGTCTAATCTAGGTCCTTATTTACCTTCTTCTTCTTTAAATGCCCGCTCCTCGTCGGAGATTGGCGATCATCATGGCGATCCTAACTTTGGAGGCTGCCGAACGAAAAAGGGATACTGAAT
This sequence comes from Liposcelis brunnea, assembly GCA_023512825.1. NCBI lineage: Eukaryota > Metazoa > Arthropoda > Insecta > Psocodea > Liposcelididae > Liposcelis > Liposcelis brunnea. Next base: position 9,060,557 of record CM042068.1, on the reverse strand, counting down.
TTTAGCCGTACCTGTCTTTTAGATTCTTGAGCCAGGATATTTTCCTCCGACCCGGTCTACACCTGCCTTCAATCTTCCCCTCCATCACCAGCTGCAGAAGGCGATATTTTCCGTTACGAATAATATGGCCGAAATATTCAAGCCTTCGCCGCTTGATCTCGAAGAGCACGAAGAGAATCTTATTTACCTGACCTAACCTAACCTAGTCAATCTTAGCAGTTTTCATATTCTCATGAACAGACCTCACGGTCTTCTAAAAAGACAGAAGCGGAAAAAGGAATCTCACTGCGAAGACCTTCTCAAACATCACTCCAGATCAATGTCACTAAACATAGCCTTTGGCTATCTGCATAATCTGTGGCCGAACGATCAGAATTTCTCAACAGCGAGCTCTAATAATCTTATATTTTAAATTTGTCATGACTTTCCTACAACTCAACCTAACCAACTGCGCCAAGAAGACCAAATCTTCTTTTTCCTTTGAACTTACCTCCCATAAAAGTCTGAAAAAAGTTGCATTCAAGATCCGTCGAATGAGAAACATTGTCAGGTCAAGTGGATAGTTTAGTCTCGTCCAGACAAAAAGAAGACGTGGGTTAGATTTCCACTCGGCATGGCTTGACAAATTTTACCCTTCGATGATTTTATTGTCTGGTAGAGTTTTATCGAGACCTGAGGATTAAACTGTCTTAGGTTTGAATTAACTGAGCGCTGCACAAGCTAAGCATGCGACATTGGAGTCAATTGCAAACCAGAAATAGTACAGTTTTATCATCATGTGGCCAAAGCTCTTCCTACGAAGCTACAATGGAATTTGCTAGCAATGGAGCCTTATGCTGCTGAATTCACGCTGATTTCAAAGAAAATGAATCCGTCTCATGGAAGGACAACTACTTGGAATTCTTTATGTCTTAGGTGGGTGGCTGATCAAGGAGTGGGGAAAGTCACCAAAGGGTTGGCTATTTATTGGTGTCCAAGAGTGGTTGTGGTTGTTCTTGTCTGGTAACTTCCATGATTGTGCTATCACTCAACAGTGTCCACATTAATCAAAGTCCTCCACTTTGCATTGCTTTCGAGTGTCCCTTAGCGACGTGGTATTTTCTTTCTTCTTTAAATTGGCACGTTCAGACCTTTTCTTTCTTTTTCCTCTATTACCAACAATACTATTACCCCGATTTTTTTTTAAAAAACCAGTTAAAGTTTGTCGCTTAGTTTTACATTTCCTCAGCACTCAATCGAGAACATTCCCTGTTGAGAATAAAATTCGCTAGACAGTAGGAAATCATATAAAACTCGACTATAAATACTAACAACCGCATAAAACAAATCTCGAGAAAAGGAAAAAAATCTAGAACAGTTCTTTTCACATACCACATCCCGTTTTTTATTTGTTTTTAATGCTGTTTAACCACCTTTATGTTCGGGGGGTTTAATGCTTACCAGTACAAATGTCTGGCGAGGAGTAGTTAAAAAAAAAAAGGTTTTTCCATCGACTTATTACTTTCAAAAAAAAAAGAGGGGGTTTGTAAAGAAACGTGTTCTTCTTGTTTCGCCAAGTCCCACCTTTTTTTTCTCCTTTATTGTATATTCTTTTCCCTTTTATATTTATATTCTCGCAATCTATGAAGAAAGGGAAAAAAAGCGTTGGAGTAATAAAATTTAGGAGCCTGAATTATTTTTTTTTCTCATCTAATTAAGGATTTTTTTTTTTTTTGAATTTTAATTTTGAAAAGAAACTTATTTCGCTTTCTCGATCGAGTGTTTTCCTTTTTTTTTTTGTTACCTTTTTCCCTTCTTTTCGTTGCAGATGTTTCCTTTAAGACTTTCTTATAAGACATCCTTCTACGTTTTGATATCATACAAAGAAAGTAATCTTCAAATCGCGTTATGGAAGCACGTTTCAGTTAACTACTTTTATACTTTCCATTGTTTTCAGTTTCCTTTAAATTAATGTTTAGAAAATGGGTTTTAAAAAAAAGTTTGTTTCTTTTTTTTTTTGGCTAAAAATCTCCACCACATAAGGATGATGATTCTGTCTCATCGTCAACGTTAAAAAACATGGACAAGTGCAAGCATTCATTTCCCTTAATTCAGGAAAAATCCAAAGCAAACAAAAAAAACTCGAGCCGGGATGAAAAATTTATAACGTCGAAATAAGGCGAGCTCCACTTTTTCCCAGCCAGTCAGTAAAAATCGGATTAAAATTTAAAAAGCACTCTTAGCAAAAGCCAGAAATCATTTTACAAAGAGCTTTATTCCGTACATGAATCGCCATTCAAAATATATATTTTTTTTTAATAATAATAAAAAACCGTCTGATAAATATATATAAGAACAATACTTAAAGAATTAAATGCTCGGGCTTTAGCATCGACATCGAATAAGGAGAATAAACCCAACAAAAAGGGTTAAAAAAGAAATAAAACGAAGAATTGAAAAACGGAGTTTTAAAAAAAAGGGAAGCGAGTTGGGGGGCGCAGGGAGGTCGAAACGACACTTCCAAGATCATTTTCAACTTATTTTTCGAATAAGAAAATCCGCTAGGAGGTGATAACTTTCAATCCCCCCCTCTCAGTTTCGTCATCGAAAATGAGAGCTTTTTAAGGATATTTCAGAGCTTTAAATTTTATTTTTTTTAAAAAACTGACCCGCTTGGGAATATATATTTTATTCATTTTACGCGATTTAAGGTGAAGTCGGGTGACTTTTCTAAATAGAAATTTCCCTGCGACTATACTTTCGAGATTGGATTAGGTGGGAGATGAAAAGTATATGGTGATCGAAATTTTAATGGAGTTTCGATGGTTGGAATGTGACGGGAAATATTTTTACTCGAATTCCTTCGTGTTTTCCAAGCCCGGAAACCAAAAATTTTCCCAAGGATTTTTTTTTTATGTAAAAGGAAAGGAGATAGTAGATGTATTGAATGATAAAATCTTTAAGTTGTACTGGGAATTTGTATCAAGTTTACGAAAGGATGAATTAATCGGATTGAGTTTTGAAATTAGTTCGCGAGTTTTTCTTAGATGTTTGATTTCTGGGAAAAATGACGGTGACAGGGGGAAATTCCCACTGGGGCAAGACGACGTCTAGAACTCGTAGTGATTCTTAATTGTCCTAAAAAGGACGTCTTCGAGATGAATTTTTGACGTCTTATTTGGGACCAATAAGGTTGTGTACGTCTTTAAGACGTACACAAGCGTGCACGTACGTCTTTAAGACGTACACAAGCGTGCACGTACGTCTTTAAGACGTACACAAGCGTACACGTACGTCTTTAAGACGTACACAAACGTACACGTACGTCTTCAAGACGTACACAAGCGTACACGTAAGTCTTCAAGACGTACACAAGCGTACACGTGCGTCTTTAAGACGTACACAAGCGTATACGTACGTCTTTAAGACGTACACAGACGTACACGTACGCCTTTAAGACGTACACAAGCACACTGGGTTCATAATGAGGGCAGAAATTTCTGAGATCGGCCAAAATGGTTTATGAGCCATCAGCCGAGGGAGGTAGAGGCCTGCTTCGGGCTGGATCTAAAATTTTCGGGTTGGTTCGGACTCCAGTGTTACTCGCAAAATGTGATAGAAGACAATATCATCAGGTATGGTCTGGAGGTCACTCAGTGCGTGTCTCTTCTTTTTTTTATATAATTGCTTTAAAGTGCGCATGAGGTCCGTCATTATAAGTTAATTCTGTCCACAAAAATTTAAGATCAAATCTTCTAAAATCGAGATTAGACTTAATCATATCGAATTAATAACTCTTAACGAACAATAACCGTTTAATTTGTAACGATAGAACAAACAAGGAGAGAGATTAAACAAATAAGTAATCTATTGGTAATTAAGGATGACTTAAACATGGATTAATACGGAATAATGTTATTAGAAATGGGTTCTAGGTTAATCCTTTTCTAAGAACACGATAGCATTTCAAATCTTAAAACCTTGTGAACAATTAGCCCTTTCTCTATTTATATAAATCCTTATCTACCCTTAAATTTTTCAACCGGAATTACTTGGATATTTTAAATTGTTTCAACATTGTGACAATCCGACGTTAGATCGTTGGTTCCACATTAAAACAAAAGCCACATAATTTAAACTGGAAAGGAAATGTCAAACTCTCTTTCTCTCTCGACAACACACGCCCAACATCGTGCCTTAAATTTCTGCTTAGTTGATTTTCGAATCATTATCATCAAGACGATCGTTTACATTTTAATTATAAAAACGAGATTCCTTTATTTTTTCTTTTAACGGAAAACGAACCTTTTTTTTTTGTATATCTTTCCTTCCTCATTTAGTCTCCCCATCATCATCAGCATCTTCTTCTTCTTCATCCTGTTATGGAAAATTATAAACAGGGACCCCTCAGAATGATAAAAAGCACTTAGCTGAATATTCTCAGTGGCATTATGCGATGGGAACATTTAAAAGTGTTCTCATTATGTTTCATTGTATTCGAAAATTCATGAACTCTTATTTAAATGAATTGTTTTGGAGATAGCAGCCATCACTCACTTTCGGTGAGCCAAGATAATGAGATAGAAAAAGATGGATGGATAAAACAAACAAGGATACCCGCAAGGAATCCGGTTACCATGGTAATGCCTAATCTTGCAGGCTAATAATTGAAAAAAAAAATCGCTCCAATTTCTTTTCCCGAATTTTATTTCTATTAGTATTGATGGTGAATGTCGTGGATGAATAAATTTCGGTAGAGGAATTAGCATTTAAAGTCATTTTGAAAATTCAAGATTTCTTGGTTTCGGTTTAAGATTTTTTGAAGGGGTGCTGTAAGTTAGGCTGGAGGAGGAGAAGGAAGGGTAAATATTAAGCCTTGTGAGCAGAGTGTCTAGAGCTTGGCAAAAGAGTCAGTCATTTCTTTCTTCTTGGTGAAATGTCGAAGGCCTTGGAATAGGAAAGACTTCCAGAATACATGAATGTCCAGGAATAAGATAAGCGGAGACTGCGAAGTACTAAATATAATTGCGGAGTTCAAACTCAAGTTCAAGCTCAAGTTACTACTTATTTGAGGTTAAGCAGAAAATTAATATTCCTAAGCTAAAAAAGAAATCATTTGACTCAGAGTCAGCTTTTCAAGTAGAAAGTTATAATAATAAGGAAACTCAAAAACGGAAGTAAACTGAGATTTGGAACAAAAGGAGTCGAAGAGGGATCCCCGGAAATTGAGGAATCTTCAAGAATCGGAATTTGTGCATTTCTCCTCAGCATTCGCATAAACATGACAAAAGTAAGCCTCCCAACAATATTGAAAAGCTTTCGAATGAGAAGTAAATCTTTCCCTTTCGAAAACGATGCTGTTAAACGGAGCAAGCCGGGGTTAAAATATCAACACTGGGAAAAAAAAATCCCTCCCCGTATAAGATACAACTTCCTTTTATCGGGAAGGATTTAGCTACGGTACATAGAATTTATCCAGGGGTCAGCCCAGGACACGAAAAAAAAAAAAACGAAGAGGAAAAAAAAGAAAATAAATGCGATAATGTGAACGCGTTCTGGAAGCATAATTTAAATGGGCACACAATGAGCGCCAGGAAACAGGAAAGCAAACTATCATCCTATCAGGGTTGGATCATCTACGAAATGTGAAGGTTCATTCTCTGTATTTATTTACCCGCCCACCCCCACTCATTCTGTGATTCCATCGAAAATGGGTTGCGTTCATATCTGGCCATTAATCTTGATTTTGGTATCTTACGCGGGGTTTACGTTTAAAATTTATATAATTAGTCCGGTTGTTTATACTGAATTGCCAGCATTTTATCACGGGGGAGATCTGTCAGATGTGACTTACGAGGGGGGAAACCATGCTCACCCCGACAGGGCTTATATACAATCCAATGATTTTTCATATCAGCAAAAATGTTTAACTTGTCAGGTTTTTCAAAAAAAATTGCGGGTGACATGACATCTAACAGATAAATTTTTTTTCAATTCTACGTTCTAAAAATAATCAAAGATGAAACAATTCTCGCAAAAATTCGCAGTCACGAGAGCCCGAATTTCATTGCTGAAGTCTTTTCTTTTTAATGACTTTAAGAGCGGAATGTCTTGGCGCGACTTTTGAGATTTCCCCGAGCTCTTTTGTAAAGATCAAGTGTTGTGCGTTATGTTTAAACTACGGTAGTGACATCGCGATGAATATAAGGATGTCTTACAACGATAAGCTCTTGCGAAATCTAATATCAAAGTTCTTCGTTTACAATCTAAGTTGTTGTTTACTGTTAAACAGTTAAATGAATATACAAAATGATATGCTCTAAGGATGTTAAGAGAATGTATCATGTGGAGTTATCTCTATCAAGATTCACGGTTTATTGGGTTGCGTGTGTGATTTATTAGAGCTAATCTCCATTTTTGCCTTTTGTGGGTCTTGTTGGCAAATACTGTATGTTAGAAACTAAGAAGAGGGTTGAGTTGGTGGCAGGAAGTAATTGTTTTTGAAAATAAGGTGCTTGGTTGAATTCTAGAGCTGAAGAGAGATTTGCTACCGGGTAGTTTAAGATCGCTACAATGAAGAGATTCAAAGAGTCCTGACATTCCCCCTCCCATTCATCGCTGTGAAAATGGCCGCTCCGCCGATGATCGAGCGAAATTCGATTACATTATTCGCAACTGTAAAACATTTTTTCTCACTCAAAAATTCGTAAGGGTGAAACACCTTTTTTTACTCAAAACTTAGTTCACCCTGGGAAATTAATTTTTAGCCAACTGTAATGTCACGAATTGTTGTTTTTAGTCCTCAGACAAATCAAAGAAGCTATTTTTAAAAAATTGGTCACTTCATTCTCCTAGCGAGTTCAGCTGCTCTGCTCAAATCGGGCAATTAGCGAACTAATCTTCTACTAAATCAAAACATTTGCTGAATCTCTTTAAAATCCCTTTTCAAAACCTCCAAACACAAAAAAATCCCCCTTTTGTTCTTATTTAAATCTTACATCCTTAAAGCTTTATCCTAAAAAAAATTTTTCCCCATTAAAGTTTATAATAGCGTTAATCGCATTTGACGGTTTGCGGACATCATCGTATAATTTTTTTCTCGTTCTTTTTTTTTTATGGGCTGATGTTTCTTTTTCACGCTTCGTTTCATTAAACGACCTTTTAAAAATCAAACAGAGGGAAAAAAGCTTTCTTCAAGAGTATAATGGAACGCTCGACATATTTTATTATCTATACTATGGTGAATCCAATTTAGTGTATCGGAAAAAACGGTCCCTTTTTACAAACCCCGTTTCAAAATCTTTAACATTTTTTTTTTCTCTCCTTTTGCGGGGAAAAGAAGGAAAAGTTTTCTTTTTTTTAAAAGCAATCCATTTGATGCCTGTTCGCTTAATGCCGTTCAATGGGCGAATTCATATACATGCGACAGCTTTTTATATATAAAATATTCTAAGGGAAAGCTATTGAAAATCATTTGTCAAAAAATTCATTCGAATGTGTGTAATCGCCCGATCGATATAAAAAAAATTCCCAAGATTAAAAACTTTACTTTTTTGAGTTATTTCCTTTCGGTTTTTGAGAAATTGCTCGGTTTCGTTATAGTTGTGTATAGTTATGGTAAGGTGAAGTTTTTGACTTCTTTAGGTTGGCTTTGGAAGTTTTATAGATTAAGGCTTAACTCGCTAGAGCCTTTAGGCCAGTGAGAAGCCCGAGAGAAGCTTTCAATAAACTTTTTAAAGTTACCAGACTGTGGAAAACTTTCTTAGCAGTTCTGTATAGAAAGCATGCAACTTCAAAAAATTTTAAAGAAAAGATTTGATATGGCCCAATTGTTGCTCGAGCATGGTTTTTTGGGGAAGGGGCGAGATTGCTTTCAAAAAATAAATGCAGCCAGCATCAAATCTACTAGAGTCAAAAGTTTTGTTAATTGGTTGTTTTTGCTTTTTGTCATTTTCCAGTTATTTATAATAATTTAAAAAAATAATTTAAAACTATTTCAAAAATTTTTTGAGCTTGAGAAAAATTTTCAAAAATTTTCTGGGCCTGAAAAAAATGCTCAAAAATTTTGATCTTTCAAAAACTTGTCGAAAAATAGACAAAAATCTGCTCTCAAAAAGTTTTGAATAGAAAACTGAGCTTGAAAATAGAACTAGCTCGAATTACCCGCAAATTTATAAGAAGACGGCGTAATTTTAATTTTTAAAATCTCGAACCAAGAAAAATGAGAACCAAGTTCACCGAACGGGTGAGCTTTTCCTACCACAGATCATAAGATTCATTTCCTTTCATAAAAGAAAATTTATAAAAATTGATTTTTGAAACACAAAAGGATCAATTTTGAAAATCTGCAGGGGGTTTATATATCGTCAATCGGAAATATAGCATGGGATAAAGCTATGGTTAAATCGGTTTCAATCCCATCATCGCATCCTCGCTACAATAGTACAAAGCATGCAAGTGAAGAAGACGAAAATCCCGCGTATGTGCTCCGCCAAAAACTAACACAGGGTGCGTACAAGTCCCCACCGGTTTAATTTTACACAAAGTATAATTTGTATATACGTTACCTAACCATATCCTGCTTGTACTTGTAAACACGAATCCTGTTTTCGCTCGTCTTTATTCAAATGAGGTTTGCCATTTCTCGTACACAATGTCAAAGCTTTTAAATATCGAGATTATGTAGGATTAAACGTTAAAGCTTCTGGAGTTTTTAGATGATGATGGTCCTCCTGCGTGTATTTTTGCTCTCGTTTTCCATTGTGCTATTTAACGAAACCGGGGGAAGGGGTAGTCGGAAAAAAATAAAAGGGCACATCATAAAAATTCGCGTCGGAAGTTATGTAACTAAGCTGAAAAGTAACTTGGAGAGACTATAAATAATACCTTGGTAATAACTTTTGATAAGTGGTAGAAAATTGAGCATGACAAGTTTTACAACTTTTATACGTCTTCTTTTTCACCCTTTTATACCCTTTTATCAATATTTTGCATGTGAAATTACGATGAGGGGGTGTGAGATGTCTAAATCTATCTTATTTTCCATTTTTGAAAAAAAATTTGAAGGCTTGTTTTTTTAATACAGTGTACATTTTTTTCTAGGGGTTCGAGATGGATAGAGTAACTCTCGAGGGATGGCCATCGAAAATTTTGAAGTTGGAGAGACGTTAAAAAAAATTCTAGAGCACTAAAAAAGGTTAGTATAGAGCAAAAGTTAAGTGAAATTTATCATCACCATTTGGATACACATATTTGATACCTATTGGATTACATAAAGATCTGCAGAGGGGTAAAGTTACCAGCTGCCGCATTGAGCAGTAAACTGGTAGCTAAGTGCAGGTGATTGCAGTGAGTGGATTATTTTTGCTTTATCGACCGTAAATAGATAAAGCATTGTTTTCGCAAAAAATTTGGCCCCCTATTTTTTTTTTACTATTTTGAACTTCTTGAAGCTTGGGAAGTCCAAAAATACCGATGTCTTTTTTATGTCTGTGAGCTTGGGGGTTGTCTCGTTGCATGTTTGTACCCAAAAGTTCGTGAAAACAGTGCAAGCGATCGATACAATATTTTACGGGAAGGTTGTATCAAGCTTCAGCTTAAATCCATGAAACCATTACAAAATAACCTCGCCTCGAGTAAACATTGTGCGGAGGGGCCTCTCCTAACACTGCTACGCCACTGTTTATTAAATATCCGCCGTGATTTGAACAGTCGTAGCCAAACAATAAAGCTAAACTTTAAGACTTGTAAATTTTACAACTCGACCTATCGATATCAAAAGATGGAATCGAAATACCTGCTTCTATGCACTAAAAACTTCCTCGCCCTTGATAATGTTTGAATGGGTCCTATAACCGAAGAAAACTTTTTTTAACTCAATATCTAGGTCATTTTCCCACTATAAAGAATTGAAAATTCCATGCGCAGATGAAGGGAAAACGTACTATAAAAAGAACCGAATAAAAAGGTTAAATGATAGAACTCTTGAAAAGAGAAACTTTTGGAAATAAGAAAAGTTAGATACCGAAGATCCAAGTCTAAGACGACGAAATATAAAAAAGGGAAGACCTAAAACTGTGAAGCCTCACTGGGTTATTCGACAGAGGAAACAGGAAAAGTCAAAGCATCACAACAAGAGTTCCGATGCGAAAGAGAGCTTAGAAACAAATATTGAGAAAAAGAAAGGGGGAAAAAAAGGAGGAAGCTCTTAAGAACCTCTATTACAAAATTCAAGCGCCTTTTACGCATCTTGACAATGTTACAAATTCTTTTCTTTGAATAAACTTTAAACGGATTCAATTAAAATTTTCATAACAAATAGAAACGTCGAGTTTTAGAATTTTCCCTACCGTCGCCTATGGAAACGAATAAGATGATCGTTGTTTGAAGGACAGAAGAAAAGTTTCAGTCTCCCGAAAGGGTAAACAGAGATATAACATAAATAAATGATAAACCGACCTTTATTACAGTTGGGGAGTCTTATGTTTCCATAAACAGACGACAAACATAGCGTGTAATGACAATTGTTGCTATGGTACTGTTACTCGTCTTCGAGATAGAATAGCGCATCCCGAAAATCCGATCTTTCCTCTTATATCCTGAGTTTCAACTTCGATCTGGGAAAATTTCCCTTTCACATTTCCTGTATGAATATTTTTTTTTTCCCGAGATTTTTTTTGTAGACTGAGGGAAATCTCGTACAATCTTATGTGATTATGGTTATAAATTTGAGTAATAGGAACGATGTAAGGGATCTGACGCCGCAATGCCGAGGATTTTTTCTTGTGGGAATTGTTCTATTGCAAAAACTGGAAGGAGCATGGTTAGGATTATTGTTTTGGGGTTTTGTTAAGTTAAGAGAGAGAGATCAGAAAGATGGTGTTTTGATTAGGGATTTGAAATTGAAGCGTACAGCACGCTTGGTTCTGGAACAATCCGTAAAGCGCACTAGAACACTTAAATCAGCATTAAGCCTATTTTGGATCAAGTAGGGGCACACGACTTGATCAGCAGAAACTTGAAGCTCACTTAAGCCTTATCAGCGGAAACAATTGGAGCGCTTAGAACTATCTACGAGTACTCTCGAGGAAAGCGAAAGTCACCGTAAATAATGCAGTCATACGCCCAATGGCGGTGAAACATGGAATTTGACCGTCCGGCCCTGTAAGGTCCCGTAAAGCCATAGGTAAGGCCCTGTAAAGCCGTAGTAGTAGAACTATCATTAGTAGCAGCAATAAAGGACTAAGGTTTTTAGTAGAATTATTATAGACATTTCAGGTCCGGCTCAAGTCCCGAAAAATTGCCCCATGAAAAATTCTAGCAACGAAATTTTTTTAATCGATCTACATGACTTAGATCTCACTGTCATTTTAAAACAACTGAGGAGTTATGTGCAAAAATGACACTTTTTTTAATGTTTAGCTTATGGCAAAAGTGCCCTTTTTGCACATAACTCCTCAAAATCTTTTCGACGAAACTGTGGAAAGATAAAATCTTTTCCTTTTCAAAATGGCGATCAAAAATACAGAAACCCATATCACCTTGTTCTTTTATTGACTTTACACGTTCACCCCTTAGCTGTAATAAAAATAACAAATACAGCTTTTCTCTGAAGATTATTTTTTCTTGCAGAAATAACGCCGAGAAACAAGAAATCTCAAACATATCCCCATAAAGTTTTCTTTTTAAAACAAAACCTAATTTAATGTAACACGGTTAATTTTCGAGGGGGGAGAAAAAAGAATCCGAGCTAAGGTCGGAACATTCGCACCGCCTTAGCTAAAGTGCTCTTTTTAAGAGTTATAAAAAATTCTTAAATTCCTTTACTATATTACCCGCCGCCAAAGGAACGGAGGGAAATTTTAAGCGATAACTTTAAACCGGGAGAGTTTTCTTCTTGCGAGTTCCTTTTGTACGAATAAAATATCATGGCCAAGAATTCATTATACTGAGGCAAAAGGAATTAGTAATTACTCTCTCCTTCCCGCCATCATTCTGAGGAAACCCACTTTAACTGAGATCAACTTTTTTTTTTTCATTTTAAATTTTAAATTTTAAATTTAACGACAAAAACAATGCATAGGATTTTTTTTTTCAAACTTTAGTGTTTGTCTTATGCGATAAAGCTTTAATGTAATCCATCTTCGTTCGGAAATATATGGACGGGGGGTAGAGGAGTAGAGGGGGGGATGAATACAGAGAATAAGAAGTCTGAGCCCCCCCTTCCGGAATCAAGGAAGCGTGTGCTGTTAGCTATGGGAAGAAACTTTCGCAAGAATGCAGATTCGTAGCATGGATATATTTCGGAAAATGACAACTAAGTTTCACATGGCAATTTATCAAAAGGGATGTATGTATATGCGTATTCGGAGCCCTTATACTCCCTTTTCCGGGTTTTGTTACTCGAGATATTTGATATCCTTGCTTTGGAGTTTTAAAAAAAAATTAAAGGAAGGTGAAAGTGTAATTGACTTACCCTCCGCATGACCCGAAGTGAAAACGATGAAGTCTTCATTGTGGTGCTAATTCTGTGAGGTTTTTTTTATTTTATTCACTCCACTTCTTGAAGAAAATGGGAAAATGGAATCTCTAAAAACAAACCCGAAAGCTCGGGGAGAAGTGAAAAATTGAAACCTGAAAAGAAAAAGAATTTTTATTTAGTAAGGAGAGAATATTTTAACGCGAATTTTCCCCTCCTTTTTTTTTTGAAGTACTCTTTTATTATTTTTATAATAAATTAAAAATGAGATTAATAACCGATTTCGGATTTTTTGAAATGCTGAAATATTTTTTTCAGTCAGGGTTGATGCTAAAAAGGGAGTTTTTATATATTATGACTAAGATCTGCTTCTTAGAGCAGATCCAGCATTGATCAGGGTCGGACAAATTCGAGTTAGAACTTTTTTATCAATCAAAAGAAATTATTGTTGCTCAGCGATAAGACCAGTTTAAGTTTCTGTTCGGTTATCTCTTTTAAAATTCAGAAGACTGCGCTTCTGCTTAAATTTTTTTTTGTAGCTTTTCGAAAATCTTCTTAAGTTTTCTTTGAGACTTCTTAGCAACCATCATTTTCCCCTTTTCTCAAGCTTTTTGACTTTCTCACAAGAATATTTCTTGTAACGCTTCTGCTTACCTTTAAAAATCAATGATACTTTAATCTCGTTATATCCAAAAATTATAATTAAAAATTTAAAAGAACTTGTACCAAAAGAGACAATCAATTTTAACAAGCATTGGAAGTCTCCAATCGGGGACAATTTTCCACCGCTCTTTTAATAGCCGCCAAGGGAGCTCGACTTGTACAAAACTCCCCGCGCTCATATCGTCGGTTTGCAAAGCTAAACTTTACTCTGAGACAAGAAAATAATTTTCAAATTTCAATATTTAAACGTGGAGGAGCCACATAATAAACAAACGAGTTTTCTTTACAACAAAAAAAAAATTGTCAAGAATATTTTCTCTAAAAAAATTTTTTTTTAAAAATTCTCCAATAATATTGGATTTTTCTCGCGCGGTTTTTTTCTTAATAGCTGACTTTTCATACTCGGAGCTTTTTAAAAGTTCAATCACGTATACGAGCATAATTTTACTTCCTTTTTTTTTATCTCGGAATCCTTTTTCACTTTTATTAATCTCAACCGCGGGAGGATAAATAAATTAGACGTTGATATTGTTTTCTGGGGCATGTTCCTTTTGCTTTAATTAAGAAATCCTTTAACGTGGATATCAAATAGATTACAAAAAAAAATAGGAAAAGCGGTTTTTTCGCTTCGAGCACATGCACTTAGGAAGATTATATTTTAAATAAAAGAAAATATATAGAAAATATAAAAGTTGAGGTTTTTGACATTTTGACGTTTTTCGAGTCTGTACATAGAACTAGAATTGTGAGGGCAAGAATATTTTTAGTTGAATTTAATGAATAAGCCTAGTTTAAGACACTATGACAGTTTTGAGTGGGCAGTGTGCAACTACGGGGAGTGAGAAAGTCAGACATGAACACTGGCAAATAATAGTGCGAGAAACATTTTTCTGCTGGTAAGGGCTTGCAATAAGTCGCGTCTAAATTTCGAGCTTGGCACTTGGTGAAAATACAAACTGGACCACTATCATTCTTTAATAAAAAAATAGTTTGTTTGTCTAACCCGCAATGAGACAAAACTCGAACGCTTAACCTTTAATTTTCCTCGAAGGCAAAGAATATTTTCCCCTTGAGCCGCCCAAAATTCTCAGAACCCGAAAACTGCTTATTTCCTTGCAAATTATATCAAAACAAGAAATATTGACCTTTCGCTTGCGATCGAGGGAAGAAAAACCTCCCAAGAAAAAAATTATAGAAGAAAAAAGCAGCTGCTGTACTAAGATCCCAAATAAATTCCGAACACACGCCTAAGTGGAAAGCAAAATAGAGAAACAACATTTTCCCAGCGCTTTATCGAAGCCTTTAAAACTCCACCCGGACTGCCAATGTCGATCATTCAATATTCTTTTCTTAAGAGAAAATGTAGCTGACCTAGGAAAAGGGACCATCGGGGGATTTAAGCACGCATCGTTTGCACTTTAAGTATTTTCGCTTTCTCCCAAAGCATAACTTTACTCCGTGACACCGTTTTACTTTATCAAACTCTGTTCAAGAAATGGAATATTTCCCTATCGTAAACAGAGAGTATGATAAGGTTTTCGGGGTTGTTGCTTTACTGCTGTTGCTCTCTTTGAAAATTTCCCTTACTCATCGAGGAGTTGTGAGGTTTAGCTCACGTCGGAAACTTTCTTCAATTTTATTTAAAACTTTGTGCGGGAAATGCGATGTTCAGTTATTGAAAATGAAAAGGGGTTTTAGGCGATGCTGATTATTAATAGGATTGTTGTAAGTGTTGATGTCTCAAAGAAAAGGATCCGAATGAAAATCAGAAATCACGGTTTTTCAAAGCACCGTTGGACACTCTTCTTCCCTCTAATTCTTATAGTTGCTCAAGAGCGTTTCTGTCACTTGAGTTTTGTGCTTCACTATGTTTTAGCTAGTAGCAGATTACTAAAGTAGCTTTGATTTGTGAAATGATCGTCGCAAAGCGTTAGTGCTGTGACTCAAGCTGCACTCAATTATTTTCAACATGGGCCATTGTTAAGAATTACTTCTGAGTTACACTGAAAATTTTTAAAGCCTTTTCAACTCCCTGGTTTATGTAATTTATTCGCCAACAATTCACTTCAAATAAATCCAAAAAATCCTAAGCTTTACAATTTCATTTGAGCTAATTAAAAAATCACATTTTAAATCCTTCGTTTAGGGAAAATAATCATCCTCAATCTACAAATTTAATATTAATTTCAATTTTTTTTCCTTTTCACTTTTATAAATCCAGTCACCCAAAGCTTCAGTTTGGCTAATTGGAAAGGGATAATAAGGGTAGAAATAGGATACTTCAAAAATCTTTTTTTATAAAGGAACAATCCAAGCGACATGACAGCAATGACAGCTCGGTTTTTTAATCAGGAAAATCTTTTCCCTTCTATTTTCCCGCCTAATTTTACATTTTTTAGCTTGAGAATACCGGTATTCACTATCATCTTACATCTTAAAATCATCGTCTAATTTCTTGCAACTAGGAAACCCAACGACAACATCTAAACTCCTTTTTCAAAGGCAAAAGTGATTATATTTTCTATCTCCAATCCTGCACCGTCTACCTTTTCATCTACTTTCCACCGTTAAAACGAAAGAGATCCCTTGATTAAAATTGCTAATAAAAACTAAAGGGGTTTTTATCCTTTAAGGGGTAAAAATGAGTCTGACTCCCGGTTCGTTCGGGTTTTAATGACCACTCTGCCCTCCGAACATTTTACAGTTTCGAGGATTTTTTGCGCCAGAAAAAAAAACAGAATCACGATATCTCGAAGAGAAGAAATATATTTCAAATCCCGGCAATAAACCATATGGCACGGCACTTTATCGTTAAATGGCGCGAAAAAAAAACAAAGAATGCTTGAACTTTTTATATTCTCCCCCATTACACTCTGCACCTTTACCCGTAAAATTTCTCCCGTAATCGGATTTTCCCAAACGAACAAAATAATAAAAATAAAGTGATTGACTTTTTTTTTGAAAAAAAAAACGCCTAAGGGGAACTTGATATTGAAACGGTCCGATTTCTTTTTTTTTTTTAGATTGGGATAGACAAAAGGAATCAGGAGCAATGGAGGATAATGAATTGAAATCAACGAAACGGAACGGGAAAGGGTAAGTTGCTCTTTAGTTTTTTTCGTACCTTAAAAATGAGAAAAATTCTACGGCAAAAAAATTTTTCCATACGAATAAGTTATAAAAGCGAGTTGACACTTCTGCAACTTGTTGGATTTCCCTAAAACGAGGAAGGGCGAGAAAAGGAAAGCGTTAAGAGATATCACAAATTTTACAAAAAGAACATGAAAATCCAATTTTGCATATTTTTTAAAAAAAATCCAAAAATTTATCCAGTGGCCGGTTTTATTAAAAAAAAAAATAATAATTAACACTCACCGAGTTAACAGTGCTAGAAGGTAACAGGTGTGTGCCGAAAAAAATGACCGGGCTATTAGGAGTAAAGACACGGAAGAACTACAAGTGATAAGACAGAAAGAGCGTCACATCCAGGAGAGACGTTGAGCGTCTGTCCGTTGCCGTGACAACGAACCAGAATCTCGTTGCCATGGGTTTTTTTCGGAATTGGCGCGCACTCGTTCCCTAGCTACCAGGGGCCTTTTTTTTATTTTTTTGAAAATGTTGCGGAAATTGTTAAGGGCAATTTTCCTCTGTGCCCCTCTTGTGAGTGAGGTAACAATGGTAGGAAAGGTTAAAAGCTTGTAAGAGGGCTTGCACTTTAAACGGGATAATATGTCCTCACCTTTTTTTTGATGTTATTAAGATGAGAAAAAAGTTTTCAGAAGGTTACAATTTTTTTTTTTGGAAAAGTTTGGTTGTAACGACATAATGAGATAGAAAAGTTTTAGGGGAGTTATACTGAGATTATGCAAAGTAACAACTCATTATTTATTGGCCGGCTTTTATATTCCGGCAAAAGAACACAGAATAGAAATTAAGTGTCACGGTTCATGGCTTAAATAAAATTTTAAAGGAGTTTTGAATTTTGCTAGGTTTTGTTTTTAACCTATTTACATTTAAGGGTCGGATTGACCGCAGCAAGGTTTTGGAAATTTTCCTTCTAAGAAAATTCAATCAAAATTTCGTGTTTTCAAGCTTATTATGACACCAAAAATATATAATATGGCCTAATATGGGCTGCGATAGCCTTCAAGAACTCAGTTTGAGCCTTAATGGCTTTATAGAGCTTCAATTACCCAAAGTTTTTCTTACCAAATTTTTTCTGCTTTCAAAATCTCATACCCTTTAAAAAACCTAGGTTCAATTAGCATTAAAAATCTTGTGAAAAAATATCTCTGTCCCAAAAATGATCAATTAGTCTTACTACTATTTACCGCCCGCCATTCGTTCTTCCCAAAATTCTTTACGAATAATTATTAGGCAAATTAAAAATAATTGTTCATTTTAAAATAATGATAATAAATAAATAAATTTATATTTTTAAAATCCGACTCCAAAATAAATAGGAATGATCAAAGTTATGATTAAACTTTATAGAAAAATAAACTAAACCCTTTTGCTTTCAAAAAAAGACCCTTTTTCGGCCTTAGTACGACGAAATAAATAATAATAAAAATAACCCAACAACAAAGGTATTTTTTGTGAGCAATAAACGCCCACAAAATCCATCTTAACGAAAAAAGTAGGGTAACAATTTTGAAATCCTTTGGCAGACCAAGTCTGCGTGTACGCTCTCATTTAATACTTTCCCTAACGATTAGTCAGGCGGATTCCCTATGCAATTGTTTTCGAAAGAACTTACTGGAAAAAATAACACGCACGCTAAAAAGTCACGTATAAAAAAAACCGAGATCGAAAAATAATTGCGGTCTTTTTCGTTATTGTCAATTTTCAAAATCGATAAATAACACGTCAAAATATTATTTTAATAGAAAAAAAATTATCCACAGCTCGATTTGACTAGAATCACCTAAAGGTGCCCCACCCCCTACCCCACACAGGAAAAAAATAGATACTGTGATTAAATTCGAAGAACAAAACTGTGCACATGTTAATTTTCTCCTAATAGATACATTCGCTATCTGTGTGTTGGTTTCACAACGGAAAATGATCTTAAATTGTATGATTGTAATTTTCTAATGTTTTTTCTTCCCCACAGAAGCCATAAGCAGCCGATGATAGCGCATATTATTGATTCTAAGTAATATCCATCGATGTCAGTCGAACATTCTCCTTTTAGTTTATCACATACCTGGAAAAATGAGAGAAATTTATTAGAAAATTAGGCTTCCCTAAACAAAATTAGCCAAATAGATTTTCAAAACTTACTTCTACTAATTTTGCATCAGCGCACGTATTACTTGGATCCGCTGAACAACTTTTATAAGTTAAAGTATCTACCAGCCATAATGATAGCGTTTGAGGCCAATTTCCTCCCAAATTAGCCAAAGTGTTGAGAAGTGTCATGTAAGTTCCGCCTACTGCAGGATCGCTTATTTTGGCAAAAAATGCCATTTGAGATACGAACATACTGTACAATGTCACCTTAAAATAGGGAAAAAAAATTATGATTCACATAATGAAGAATTGATACTTAAATAGGGCAAACCGTACCTGATAAAGGCAATAAATTCCTAGAAAAAATAGATAATAATACGAAGGTACATCATTATTCACAATTGCAGAAGGCGTCCACCAAACAAATAATAAAAATAATATACAGCAAGCTATTCGATATGGATATGCCTTTAGATACACTTTCATCGGATATGGTCCTGCTGTGTATTTAGAAATATATAAAGGCAGTATAATTTGTAATGGCATTATCGGAATTGCTAATAATGCCATTTTTTCTTTTGGTACACCTGCTTCAATTAATTTCAGTCCTGTGACTGAATCGCAAGGTGAAAATCCAACTTTTGCAGTTAGTAATATTATTGCTAACAACCTCACTGGTCTTAATTTTGTTATTTCATATAACAATTTATATGACTCCGCAAGTGATAAATTTTCTCCAGATAACAGAGTCATTCGTTCTGATTTTAACAACCAAATTAATGTGGTTGTTGCTAAGAATATCCAGCCCCAAAAATAAAGGAAATCTGAAACGAAATCAAAAGTTTTAGATGGAATTCAATAACTCATAAAATGTTTTGATTGTATTTTCAAATTGTTACCTGGTAAAGTCACAATGCCGTCTGGCAAAGGTTTACTCCTTAAATAAGTATTACAGAAAGATGCTGATTCCAAAGCTATGAAAGTTACATAGCCCAAAAAATACCCTGCTGTTTGTCCTACACTATTACATGTTGATGCATAACCTACATTTTGTCTGAAATTCAAAATATCAGTTACAATTTTTCTTCCCTTCCTCAATTATTACAAAAATTTATCTACTGACCTTTTTAACATTGTCAAGGCCCAGCCATCTACAGCTATATCCTGAGTCGCAGCTAAAAAATTTAAACAGAAAAAAGCAACAGCCAAAAACTCCATTTTCGGCTCTTTGCTATTTTCACTTAGTCCTAACCAATCATTGACATGACCACTCAAAAACAACATGAGAATTCCTATTAAATACTGTATTGGCACCAGCCACGATTTTCTCCTTCCCATTCTCGGCCAAAACAAACAATCCACAATTGGTGCCCATAATAATTTTAAGCTAAAAGGCCAATTGACCAAGCTGAACTGAGCTTGTTGTTTGTAACTCACTCCTTTATTTGTTAATATTATAGGAATGGCTTGCATTAATCCTAACGGTATACCTTGAAGTAGGTACAAGAAAAATAATATCGCTATATTTTTTTCGTCTCCTTTTAACCTTGCCCTCTGCGAAATTTCTTCGCCGGCTTCCATCTCGGTATATGAATTCCGGGCATCTCCTCCTCCAGCACCTCCATTTCTTTTTCTTACGCTCATATCCTTTATTGCTGATTTTTTTTAAACACTTTTTAAACGTAACCGGTCGCGATTCATTTAAAACTTTAAATCGTTTGTTCGTTATCGGGACTTTTTGATCGAAAATTTAAATTTTATTTGAACAGCTTGTTTCAGATTTACAACGTGTCATACATTTCGCTCGTTATACTGCAATGTGTGTATTATTTTTTATTAAATTATTCAACCACCCATTTTAAGCCACGTTTGTTTTTGTAAAATCGTCGAAGCCTTCGTGATTTGAAGAACGTGGTGGAAGAAAAGAAAAATTAAAGATGGCGGAGGCTTTGTCGGAAAAAAGTCCCCAAATCGGAAATCTAGTGACTTTTTTTAGTGACTTTTACGTAATTGTAGTTTGGTGCGAAACAAATAGCATTTTTTGTTGATTTATTTTAAATGAGCTTCTGTTGTAAAAGTTACTGCTTTGTATACTGAAAATCTATAAACAAAACCTCCTGCGTTTCGAGTGTAACTGGGAAATATCATCTTTCGGATTGACAACGTAAGTTTTTTTATTCGTATTCGATATGTTGCTAATGTAAACGTGCGGTTTTGTGTACAATATGCAATTATTTTTTTCTAAAATACCAAATAAAATCGTGTTGTAATAAATATTTACCAGTTCGAACGTTGAACGTGAATACCAGGCGTTTAATGATCACAAATTAATTTATGTAACTGCTTTTTTTTCTTAGTAAATAAGGAAAAAAAGTATAGCATTTATATGTTTAATGTAAAAGCTTTTGTCTGTTTTCAATCAAGCTTTTGTGTAAAATATTCAGAGAATGATTTTTGAACGTTTAATTAGTTTATATTTTCAGAAGATAATGTATTATGACTGGTAATGTAAATTTTTAGTGTTGTATTTTAATGAAGTTAGGTTATGTTATGCAATAGCTGTATTACTGAATTGTTCTTGTATTTGCAGATGGAAATAAACATGGAGTCAGAGGTTGATGCTGATAGTCAGTTTTGCGTGAAGTGGTCAAACCACCATGGTACTTTAATATCAGTTTTAGAGACGTTATTCAATGATGAAACTTATGTGGATTGCACGTTAGCAGCAGAGGGGCAAGAAATCAGTGCTCATAAAGTGGTCTTGTCAGCATGCAGTCCATTTTTAAATAAGCTACTTAAGAAGCATTATGATAAACATCCAATCATTTTATTGAAAGATGTTACGTTTTTTGAACTCCAGTGTGTTATTGAATACATGTACAAAGGAGAAGTTAACATAAGCCACGATCAGTTATCTTCATTTTTAAAAGCTGCTGAAACTCTTCAGATTGCAGGACTTTCAGGTGTTTATGAGAGGAATAAGCAAGATCTGAAAAGTAATGGTTTTCCGAAAACGCAAGAAAGAGGAGTTGTGGAGTATGAAATAAATGAAGATGAGTCTGAGAGTTTATCGCCATTGCCCAAACGTCAAAAGACAGATGTTGAAGAAGTAGAGTATTTAACACAGGATGAGTCTGAAGATATAGAACAAATCAATATTAAAAACGAATTTGGGAATTATCAGGTGTACGTAATGGATAATGAAACAGGAGCATTAAAAGCAATGGAAGTTGGAAATGAAATGGACAGTGAAAATATGACAGCCGAGGTTATTGATGAAATGTTTGACGAGGAAAACACACAAGATTCAATTCAAGACACAGGCGAACAAGAATCGAGTAAATCAAAAGGGAAAACTCTGCCAGATAAAATTGCTACAGCTTTAAGTCGTTCAAGGATTAAACCAAGATCAGTAATACATAGGGATGATTATAATTTTAGTTGTACGAAATGTGGTGGCTTGTACAAACACGAATCCAGTTTTCTTAATCATTTACGTCACGATTGCAATCAGATTCACACGTGTGAAAGCTGTCGGAAAAGTTTTAAAAATAAAAGGCATTTATTGGATCATGTGAGGGACGATTGCGGAAGAGTACACGTCTGCCCGAATTGCAACAAATATTTTAAGCAAAAAGTTAATTTGACGACGCATATGAAGCATTATTGCAAACCGGAGAAGGGTTTGCAGAACGTTTCGACGCTGGTATCAGCTAACCAATCTTTTCCTAGTTAATAATTCATAATGTAAATTGAGTATTAATTTAAATGTAATATTGTTAGGCTCCCTTATTTTAGCGGAATAATCAAGGCATGTTAGATGTAAGATTTGAGTATTTTGTTTTTAAAAGATGCTTTGGTTTTTTTTTTAAGTTATTACAAATTTGAAGTAGATGTATTTCAGAAATTTTTTTTTAGTTTAATGGCTGCCCCGTAACTTTTTTTAAGTTTGGATATGATAAAAGTAGTTTTATTTGAATGAGACGAGGATCGATCCGGTGTGAGGTCTTGGCCTTGTTGATTCCGCTTGAATTAGGCTGATTAAATTTGGCAAGAACGTGAAATGAGTTTTACGTTAAAATTAATTGAACATATTTTTTTGAAATCAAATTTTTTTAGTTTGAAGGCGTGAAAAGTATGTGAATAGGAAGGAATAAGCGGATATTTAAAAGGTGCAATGGCGCCACCAGACTTCTTTTGGAAAGAAGTTCCCTTTATTCTGTAAGAATAAAATAATTTTATTTCGTAGTTTTAAAAAAATTAAATTATTTGGGGCATTTAAGGCTCTTTCTTTGCTGTTAACAGTTTTTGGAGCTACTATTAATCAGAATTATTGAGTAAATCTGACAAAAATTAGCTCTACCCAAGAAAATTAGCCTTTTAGCTCCTCCAAACGAAGAAGTCTGGTGTAAAAAAAAATTTGACATGATTTTTATTATTTTAATTTTAAATATCCGCAGGTGGATTGAAATTTTTTGCTGATCTCTTGATTGTTCAATGAGAAAATGCGTATTTCAAGGGTCATTTTGTGCAATTCCAGGAATAAAAAGTTTAGGAAATTTAATACCAACGCAAAATGGCGTTGAGAAAATTTTCATATTTTGACTTAAACTTTCCCGATAATTTTTTGCCGCAAATAGCAGGAAAAAATTCTATAAACGTTTTAATTATAATTAAAAGTCTTGTTAGAGTTTTTTATTTGGCTTCAGGAAAAATGTTAGATTAAAACTTTCACCTTCGAAATTAATTTCTTAGAAATTATTTACATAGGAACACCCTTTTACACGAGGACGTGACCCAATCTTTTTTCAAGGTCTAAGAAAGGTGAAAAAGGAAGCAACAAATATTAAATGTGATTATTTTTCCACATTTTAAATGATTGCAAAGCCCAGGAAATTGTGATCGGCGGCAAAGTGGATTACAAATAGGAGTGCCTGTTGATTCTTTTGGGATTTTGCTAGTTATGACGTTGAAGAAGCTTCGGGTGTACACTTTTCTGAAGCAATAAAATTAGAGAGCATTTAAGCTAGAGACTCAATTTCAGGCTATTTCGACTTTTTGTATTTTTGTCAGATTGGCCAAAAATTTAAGGATCCATCTTGGCCTTTTGCAGCATTTTTTCTGCCTCGCTTTTTTTTTGCAAACAATTTAAAAATTGAAAAATTCATAAATTTTTTTATTCTTGGGCAAGGTAATTAGTTTAAGAGCTAACTGAAATGTTTAAATTTAAAAAGTGGCCCCAATAACGTTTAGCAGAAAATTTACACAGAGGAATAATTGATTAGTGTAGATCAACTAAAAGAATTTTGTACAGTTTGGCCCCAAAAATCAAAGTCATTGTAAATATAATTATAATTATTTAATTTTGAATCTGAATGTTCTTTAATTCTTTTTTTTTTAAAAATCCTTTAGTCGTTAAGTTTTATTTCTAAAAAATTCTCTTGCCTCTCAACCTTCTTTATATTCTCTGGAATTATCCGCCATTTTATTAAAAGATTTGTTTATGAGGAAATCGTTAAGGCTTTCTGGAGAATTTATCCTTACTGGAAGGTTGGCATTGTCCTTCTTTTCAACACCCTTAATCCCGGCCATCCTCTTAATTTTTACCCTTCAAAGTGTTAAACTTAGCTAACAATAAAAATCTAATTAAATTTCCCATCTATCTTTCTAAAAAAGAAAAAAAATGGCGCCAAAAATCCCAGGATCTTCGAAGATTAAAAAATGGGTTGAAATTCGAAAGGGGAAAAATCCCGCTTGCCTCCCCTTTTCCATAACCCTTACCCAATACTTCCCGACGATAAGTGTAAGATCTCTTTTCAAAACAAAAATAAAGATATTTTCGTTCGAATTGTATTTCAAAACGTGCTAGGAAAGAATTTTTCATTTTTTTTTTTTTAAGATAACAAGCTCCCTACAGGCTTTCCATTTGATTTCCTTCGTTTTTTTTCCCTCCCTTTTTTCCTGCGTCAAAAGCGTAAAGGAAAATATCTCCGGCCGTCCATATTATTGTTGTTGCTTCTGTAGTAGACAGATATCGATATACCGAGGTCCAGCCTGGCGGCGTTGCTGGAGTCAGTTGCCATGGGAACAAGGATTTCCTTTTTCTGTCAGAAGGGGATAACTCTCAAGTTTTAGGATATGTTATTTTCTCATCTCCATGGAAATGAAACTAGGTCACCGGCTCAATTCAAAAAGTTTGAAATGCCGGATTTCCTTCTTCTTCTTTTTTACCTTTTTGTGGGTTTCTTTTATATATTTTGATTGTTTCGATTCTTCCAATTTTTTCTTACTGAATTCTTCTTTTTTTTTGTATAAGGTGAAAATTCCAGTTCGAACCGATGAAATTTGGCTTGTCATCTTTAAACTTTTAGATAATTGGGGAACAAAAAAAGGAGGAGTTTTTAAGGGGTCAAAGGTAAAAGGAAATGTAATTTTGTGGGTTGGAAGAGAAGTTAGAGAATTTATTAAAAATGGCACCCAGGGAAAAAAATTTAAAGAAAGTCCCCTAAAAAAAGCCTGAAGTGTTCTAGCAAATAATTTTTTAAAAATTTAAGAATATCAAGAAAATATTTTTAAGTAAGGCTGAAATTAAATGTTTGCGAATGATCTGAGGAAAAACGGAAGAAAATAATAATTTTTGCAAAAAGGAATTTTTTTTTAAAATAAAAAATTAAATTTGAAATTTTTGTCCCATTGCAGTTCTGGAAATTTTTTTCGAGGAAAACCCCGAGACACATCAGCTTTGATTTTACTTTAAGAAACAATATTCACTTTTTTTCAAAACATTCAGGATAGCCTGAATACAACATATTAATTTTGTTCTTTAGGGGGAGACAGTTTTCGAGGTATCCGCCATCTTGTATCTCAAAATTTCCTTAATCCCTGAATTTAAATTTGAAGTCCGCCAACCTCAAAAACTACTTGCAGCAAATTTTAAGACCCATCCTGCCGTAAGGAAAACTCATTTTTAGTTTTTATATGACATCACGAGATATCTCGTCATTCAAAGTCAAACGATTGAAAAATTTGGATTTCTTTTCAATGTCAGGCGTTTTACGTTTGAAATTGAGATTTTTTTTAAGAAAGTCACGCATAGGCCAGACAATGCATGTAACTTTTTTTTAGTAAAATTTATGAGAGCGCTTAAAAATTTTGAAACACACCAAGAACATAAGTTTGACTGGGTCGAGTTTGGGCCTAATGAGATACTTTTTTTGGCCAAAAGCTGTGGCGTAGCAGTGTTAGGAGAGGCCCTCGCAGAATGATTTACTCAAAGCTCTTTCTCAATTTTTACTTTCGAGCTCCCTTGAGTGAGGAAGTATTGCGGTCGCCTCAGAAATGAAATTCGACCAAACTGCGTATTTTTCCGGGAAATGACGACGGTTTTTGGACTGACGTCCGTCCGTTCGTTCGTGCTCTTTCGTTTTTCGACTTGATTTTTGAAACCGAACGAGCCAGCACAATAAAAATTGGCAGTCGCCTTCCTCAGGCAAGACCATCCGGCCAAATTGCGGCTTTGACAGGGCCAAAGAAGACCAAATTTAGAGTTTTCGAGAATTTTATCGAAAACTGCTTTAACGATTTTTTTTTATTTTTTGTGTGGAGATGCCAAACTCTATTAGGAACTACTTTTCCCTTTGGCATTTTTTCGTGAAAAATCGCCCTCTTTGGAAAATCCGGAAAAAACCGAAAATTTTGAAGTTTTACCGACAGCGCCGATATGGGACTAGACTTCGACTGAAAAATGGTCGGGGATATCAAATTTTCGGTCCATTTTGTGATTTGAAGGCCACCCTGCTCGAAAAATCCGGAAAAACCAAAAATTTGGGAGTTTACAGATTGAGCTGATATTGGATTCGATTTCGACTAATTAATTTATAATATTTATTAATTTATTTATGATGCTTTAATCGAACGAAGCTACACCTCGACAGCGAGAAAGTGAGTAGTCCTCCCCGACTGCTGTCCCCTAGTTTTGCCAAGTGCTGAATTACTAGGAAAAATCTTTTTGGTTGCCACGCCACTGGAAATAATACTGACCGAGCTTCCCGAATAAAAAATACACGCAAAAGGTTGAAATTTAATAATTACCAATTAATTTCCACAAACCAAAAATAAACAGATGATTAGTTTTTGTTCAAAAACTAAGATTTCCCGTCCCGCCTTTAAAATTCATCTAATTTCCTCAAGCCCTTAACAAAAACCGTTAGCAAACCCTTCTCCCTAATCAATATTCACACTTTCCTAAATACCCATTTAAATCCCCATATTCCTTTACAAAATCGGGCGAATATCAGCTGTAAGGAAAGCTCTCACGAGAAAATGCAATTAATTAATTCAAAGTCGTTAGAGGAATTTCTCCCGAAAACAGAACACACTATTCCGAAAATTACCCCCTCCTCTTAGATCCCAGACAAAGATTCTCCAAATAAGCCACACAGAGCTAATTTTCAAATCCCTTTCCTCCCGATACGTGATTTCCCTAAAAATTAAAAAATAAAAAAGGCGACTGACAGACTGAATAAATATTATTATCATCATTAAAAAAAAAAAACGATCCCTAAAATTATTTATATTTGTGTATTAATAATTAAGGGTCGTTCCAGGGTCGTGGTTACAAAGGGGGTTGAAAAAAATTATAAAAACCAAACCGTCACGTGTCTGAAAATCGTTAAAAAATTCAATGGCTAAATTTGGGCGGTCAAAATTATCATTTCCAAAAAAAAAAAAAAAAAAAAATCGCGCGTACGGTCCAGAACAGCGGCAACGTGGAGCGAACGGGTTCACTCGAGGTCACATCCAGCAAGGCGTGGTCTTCTGGGGTTCTCCAGCTCCCATCGCATATACCTTTCTTCCCCTTCAACACATGATCCCTTATTCCTTTCAAAAACTCCTTTTCCTTTTGATCATGGTCCCGAAAATTTTCTTGTCCTATCAAAAAAAAAAAAAAAAAGATTGATTAATTTTGATGGGAAAGACAAAGGGAAAAAGCGACGTCATGGAAAAACCGGAAAATTGCTTGATCCATTTTTCATCTTTCCAGTTATGAAAAGCCGGCGTGTATCGCGTGCTGATCGAGTTTTTTTTACCCCCTTAGCAATAATTAAGATACCGAAAACGAACATATCCCGTTCAATCCTTTTTTTTTTTTTTTTTTTGTATTTCCTGGAACTTTCCAAAATTTTTAAGTGCCACGTTATTAATTATTCTTAATAAATCCTTATATTAGATGGGAATATGCATTTCCTGTATATTCCACACCAGACGTCAATGATCCTGGCTAAATTATTTAAAAAGGGCATAAACCCCCAAATATATAAATTATCTCCCGTATCATTTATCATTATTAAAGATATGGGAATGCCTGTTAAATCTTTATGATTCGTAACCCTTGCAAATGGGCCCTAATGGAAAAATGGTATAAGTGAATATTGATTTTTGTACGTTTAATGACATTGTTGTAGTACGCTTGTGCATCCAGGCCCTCGTAGTAGATCCAGAGCTGTTCTCTCCTTCTCAAACAGTCGTTCGAAAGCTGTTTTTGCAATTATATACATCTTTGTATATGTAAAAGTTTCGAATTTTTTATAATTCTTTTATGGAATTCAATCTAGCGAAATGGAGAAATTTTTTAATTTCTTTAGATAACCATTAATTAATTTTTTAAATGATCGAAAGTGCGGGTATCGGATGTTCGTTTCGCGGAAGTTGAATTTTCCGTCGCTTTTCTTTTATTAAAATCGGTTTGTTATTAAAACTTTGTGTATATTATCATTATTATCATTTAATTATTCATTAAGTGGATTTTTAAAGTTCGCGGGTTTATTTTTCTTTTTTTTTTTATTCAAACTTGAAAAAACTTCCCCTTAATTTATTTTTTAATTAATTGTCTGGCTTTTATTAATTAGGATGACATGTCTACTTTCTTTTTATTTCCGGTGGTTGTTGAGGATACTTTATTGGAAACCGGAAGTGGGGATAAAACGATCCGCGCTCGTTTATACAAACATCCGCCAAATGAGTAAAATATTTATACAGTTTGCCAACCTGTTTTTTTTTTGTTTTATCTTTTTATTTATTTTTCGCGCCACCCCCTTTTCTGACCATGATCATCCCCTCTCTTTCCCGAAGCGATTTCTGTCATGAAAAATATCCATTTTGAAATAAATTCTCGCACGCAAAAAGATTTCCTCAAATTTTTTTAAATTTTCGCGGGTTTTCGTCCTTACGAATTCTTTATTGTTCTCGTACTCCAAAATGGCGGAAGGGTGTAGCTTCCGCGAATGTAAATGTAAATTTTAATTTTTTTTTTTTTGTTATTTCTTTCTGGCCGTTCACCTTACTCAAAAAATTACGTGTTAAGCTTTTACAAAAATTAATTAGGGATTTTCGTTGGATTGATTTTTTAAAACACAAAAGAAAATTCTCCCGTCGAGTTGAATGAACGATTAAATCGATTATTATGGCTGACTTAATCGATGTTGATTTTGGCGGAATTAAAAGTGTTATTAATTTGTATGGTTTTGAGTTTTAATTACAGAAAATTAAATTTTTGAATTTGATTTGATTTTGCGTTAATTTGGGTGTATTTCAAATTTTAAAGAAATTGCTACTACGAATTTGGGAATAGAAGCTGTAGCTAAAGCTTTTATTATTCTCCCAACTCACAAATTTTAATTCTAAGATCAACCAATGAATAGCTGTCTGGAGGCGGAAATGCTTAATTTGGGACTTTGCTCCAAGTCGAACAAAGTCAGATTCTGGCAGAACCGTTTTTAATAAGATTGCACCCCTTTGATAAAAAAATTTCCCTCGAAACATTTTTTGGACGCATTTTTTGGAAACATTTTTTGAACATCTAAGATTTTTCACTTTAGACTAAAACTTTTTGGCCCTAGCGGTTAATTCATCTCCATTCTGTTGATTGCCATCCTGTAGAACTTGTCCTTCAGGGTCAAAAAAAAATGTGCTTTGTATTTATATTATTAAAAAAAATGTTATTTCATGAACAATTCTTTTTCCATGAAATCACTTTTTCCTTAAACGTCTTTTCATAAAAACACCTCTTTGTTAAAATGTTTTCACAAAAGGTATTTCTCATCAGACTTCTTCCATGAGATGTCTTCTTCGTGGAACTTCCTTTTCAAGGAAAGCGTTTCTCATTAGAAGTTTTCTCTGAAATCGTTTCTTTCCCCAACCAAGTCACAATTAAGAGACCGAACTATTTTTTCTTAACTTTAATCCTCAATTTTGTGAGCCTAGATGAATTCAAAACAAACATGCGCAGTTTTATATAAAAGCGTCACCGTTGCTAGGTCTATGCCACTTTCATTTTGTGAAACGATGGATCAAATATCTTTCTTATGAAACTTATATTTTCATGAAACGTATATTATTAAAACGTTGATGAGTATTTTCAAAGATGCTTTTTATAAAACGTATTTTCATGAGATGTATTTTTCATAAAAAGTATTTTATAATTTTTTCTTTCATGAAACGTATTTCCACAAATTGTATTTTTCATGAAACGTATTTCCACAAATTGTATTTTTCATGAAACGTATTTCCACAAATTGTATTTTTCATGAAACGTATTTCCACAAATTGTATTTTTCATGAAACGCTTTTTTGTAAAATGTTTTTTCATGAGACGTATTTTCATAAAATGTCTTTTTCACGAGACGTCTTTTCATTAAACGTCTTTTTCACAAGATGTATTTTCATTAAATGTCTTTTTCACGAGACGTATTTTCATAAAATTCTTTTTCACGCGACGTTTTTTCATAAATTGTCTTTTAATGAGACGTTTCTTCATAAAATGTCTTTTTTCATGAGACGTTTCTTCAAAAAATGTCTTTTTTCATGAGACGTTTCTTCAAAAAATGTCTTTTTTCATGAGACGTTTTTCATTAAATGTGTTTTTCATGAAGATTATTTGAATCATCTTTTTCATAAGACGTTTCTTCATAAATTTTATTTTTCACGAGACGTATTTTCATTAAATGTTTTTTTCATGAAGATTATTTTCATCCTTTTCATGAGACGTTTTTTTCATAAAATGTCTGTTTCACGAACGTATCTTTTATTCCAAACAGGCCATGCAGACTTTTTACGATATAACACATCGTCAAAATTTCTGTAAATGCCAAAAAAGCAAATGAATCAGAAAGAAAAATTACTAAAACCCACGAATAAAATAGACAATGCTCAGTTTGCCCTTTAAAATAAAGTAGATTAAAGATAAAAATAAAAATAAATTGTTACATAATAATGGGCTTATTTAATAATAATTGAACTGCATACATTTGGACATGCGATATCCTGTACTTTTATTTCGAAGCCTAATCGTCACTTACTTATGTGTTTCCTCCACAAATATACATATTATCAGATCAACAGTTTCGATTAATAAAAGAATCATTTATAAGGAAAACTTTTTACCCATTAGCCGGTTATTAGCCTTTCAGAGTCAAATCCATTCAGAATTGGCTTAAGGTGTCGTCTCCCAGAAGCCCACGCTATGGTCAAGAGGGCCGCTTTAAATTTGCCACACTGACAGCTAATAGGAAATCTAAGTGTGTAAATCTAATTGGGAAGGAAATTTCCTGTAGTTCGATCATGAGTTTCCGCATGGGTAAAAAAAGCCTCAAGGCTTTCTAGCTGTGGAAGGAAGTCCATTACCGTAGCAACAGTTCTCACAGACTTCCACATTATCTCGATACCAAAAGCTCTTCCAACTTTTTCCTAAACTCCATATGTGAATCTAAGAGATCTCGGAAAAAGGAAAATTCTTCCCGTAAAGAATTTGTCATTTAAATATTTTACCATTTCCCCATTAAAAGTTCAAAACTAAAAACTTTTTTTTTTTAAAAATATTTTCTCTCTGCGATTTTGATTCGACATGTCATCCTAATTCAGCTGCAGGAATTTTCACCCATCCACCTCCCCTGTTGTGACTATGTTTTCTCTCACGTAACATCCAACATTACTCTCTGTTTATTGAATTCGTGCTCGAAACAAAAAATTTTTTTTTAACCCGCGAAGAATTTCGGAATCTCTCTCCCCTTAAACATTAAAACTGACGACTGCCAGGTGATATATATTGTTTCTATAATTAGAAAAATCGTATACGAAAATAAAATACAAGGGGGGTAAGATAAAGATTGATCAAAAAAAAAAAAAAAATTCTTTTTCCGAACTTTATACTTTTTTTTTATTAATTTTATAAGCCGCGTGGGTTGTTGATTTAAAAAAAAAATTGAGGGAAAAAACAAGAAAACAATACTCGACCTTGGGCTATATCGACCGGAAGTGAAAGCGATTTTTCGAAGGGTGGAAGGTTTCCCCTTTTGTCCAGCTGTCATATCCGGCCATTGACATGCAACTTCATGTCATGATTGACTTTAATCCCCGTCGAAGCTTTTCGGCCGTTTTCCTCGATGTATCATTAATATAATTATTATATGATGTACGTCAGTCAGGCGCCATTCACCTTTCTCTAGGATGTATAATTAATGCAAGATGCAAGGGGTATGAGATATAAAAGTGTAAAAAATAATAGTTTCAATGTTTTTCCATGAAAGGGGAAGAAAATTTAGGATTATATTTCCGATCTCAAGGGGTTGAATTTTAAGAATTTGTTGTAGGATTCAGGGTCGGGGCAACACAACGATATAAGCGCCAACAGCCACACAACAATTGCTTCCTGAGTAGGGGAAAAAGGCATCAAGGGCTTGCCTTCGGTCGAGCGAAGTGGGTGAGCTGTAGTCGAGAGGGGTAGGCCCTAGATCTAGGGCCTACCCCTCTCGACTACAGCTATTGGTCGACCAATAGATGTTTTGAGTAGGGGAAAAAAACGAAATTCCAGAAGCTCCAGAATATTTGCTAGAATCTGTCTGCGGCTTATAGGGTCTGAAGTCCGCATCATTATCCTCCGCCTTAAAGAAGGGTAGATAACCCTGGATGGCTTCTTCCTGACAGGGAGGGAGCCTAATAGGGTCAATGACTGACACTGAGGACACTCGCATAATGACGGTATCGCCATTTGCAATTCTAGAATCTGCCATATTCTCGAAATATAAATCCTCCGCAACTGGCTAATACTTAGCTTACGAGGCAAACATGGCGGCATCAGGTTATGGCGGATCAAAAATTCAAAAGCATGGCAGCAACAAACACCGACATCCGAAAGCTCCTAGGGCAGCCTTTGATCACCAGCATGGTCGTAAACTCTGGTCCAGGAAGGAAACGCGTCGTTGAAATCAAAAAAGTAGTTCACCGGTTTGATGGCCACCAAGAAGAGTCTTCAGCGCTTTCAAATTTTCAAAACACATCTAATTGGTCGCTCTTTATTCTCTCACGCTAAAAACAGTCAGAGTTAAACTGAATCTCTGGCTTGAATAAGAGATCGCCATTTTCTAGTAAAATCAACCCTAAGTTTCGCGACCGTGGCGATCCTGTGTAGCAGACGACTCATGAAATTGTCCATTAGGCTCCCTACTGAAAAGTAGCTCGACAACTAAGGATTTTCGCTGACTTTGGGCAACTTGCAGCATGGCTACACCACTGGCTGTCCTCGGAGTAACCTTCCAACAATCCACTTGAAGATTTTAAGCGTTCAGGACATCCACCCAAAACTAGAAAGCCTAGTAGGGAGTGGACTCTTCGATAAGTCGTCTGCTGCACAGGGGTTGGCCATTTTGAAAACTGGAAGCTGCCGTGATCTCGAATTGAAGAACCTGCCAATAGCGATGTTCGCTTTTCAATTAAAAAATGGCGGCTGTCGAAGTGTCTACTCTTACTAGGCTCCCTGCTCAGAACCTGCGTTATCATCCGTGACGAGGCATGCGCCGTTAATTGATCACACTGGTGATCAAAGGCTGTTTAAGAAGCTTTTGGATATATCCTTTCAGAAGCCATTCGGCAAAATGCGAAAACTTGACTTCTAACCTCTCATTTTTTCACTTTCGCTACCAATACGACGATAGGATTCCATCTCCCATAAAATTTTCGGTCTCAAAAAGAAATAAGCGGGCAATTAGCTAAAACTAAAGGTGTACCACTACTTTTATGACACCGTAAAAACAAAAGGATCCAAACAGGTCTAAAAAGCCCTTTATAGCCGATAAAATATTGGTACGTGGATCGTAAAAGACGAAATGTCAACTCCTTCATCTTGATCCGACACGAGAATGTAATGAAGTCAAAACAAAAAAAAAGCAAACTCAAATTGCTGAATCTTTATGACTGTCAAAAGCTATTTTAAGGAAAAGGAAAACATTTCGTTTATTTTTTAAATTGTTTCGCAAACAGAGATTGCAATAACGTGAGAGAAAACGATGTCAGTGAGATTTTCCTTCTTCAACGAAAATTTTTTTTCATTCTAGTGCGGATTTAATTCAGTGATCATTCGCATGTATTTAAAACAGTGACCTTTTTATAAAAAAAGGTGAAAAAAAATTTCACACATTTTTTGTTAACGTAATATGGACACAAATACGGTGTCACCAATGCCGGAGATGGCGCCGATGGCTGAATTTGACAAATCCCCACCTAGCCCGATGGAATTATCCCCGCCGGCGACGGCTCCTTTAGATGATTTACCACCGCCGCCAGCAACAGCACTTAACGCTGAAGAAGGACAATCGCCGAGTAAAAAGTAAGTCGACTAATTATTGTCAATGTTTATTCATTTTAATAATCATTCCCCCTCTTTTTTTTTTTTTTGCCCTGGGAGAAAATTGCCAGGCGATATATAAAACAGCTTGTTTAAATAATTAATGAATTGGAAAACCCGTATCACACGAAATATTCTCATCAACAATTTTGAAATATCGATCACGGGTATTTTGTTATGAATAAAAAAAAACCGTTTGAGCTTCCCGGGGCTCATGCGCTTTGTTTTAACTTTGCATATGAAGTAACAGGTAAAACGTAAAAGCTCATCACTAATTGCCTTTACCGTTGAACCGAAATGGAATCGCGTGCCGCGAAATCATTTACAAGACGCTTAGTTAAGGAAATCTTTCTTGTGTATAAAACACAATCTCAATCGTTTTATTTTTACTGTCGGTTTCAAACCGTTAAATTAGCTGACATTCGATAACGGTTTTTATTCCTTTTTTATTCTTTTTAAAAACTTTTTCGGTTTCTTTCATGTTTTCGAAATGAGATTTATTAATGCCTCGTGTTGAGAGCCCGAATTTTGTTCCTTTGTGGTGGCTCTTTTGGGTTTCTTTTTCCCCCTAATGTTTTGTTTTCTAATGAAGAAGGAGACGCAAGCATTAGCTCACTGCTGAGCTAGAATGGTAATCAGCCTTCTGGCCAGACAGGATACGCTGGACTGTATAACAAAATGGAGACAGAGGCCATTGGAGAACCCGCAAAAAAGGTGGCTCGATGTTAGTTAAGAGAGCCTGAAAGGAAAGAGTTCCCAACTCTGTATATCGAAATCCTGTCTTGGCTTTTCAATGACTGTGGCTAAGATCGTTTTCAACTGACTTCCGTTGATTGGTGGTGACATTATATGTCTTCAGCTCTTTGGTATTTAATTTACGTTTGATCACAGCCAATTAAAAAGCAACAATTTAGTTGGCGACTCTACTTTCAGGCTCTCTTCTCCTTCTTACAGTTCTTTCCCGCGACGGGAATTTGCCAACAATCTCGTATCTTGGTGCCCAACATCAGAATTTGGCAATTGTTTCTGCATCTCATTGGTCG
Organism: Liposcelis brunnea; assembly: GCA_023512825.1. Classification (NCBI taxonomy): domain Eukaryota; kingdom Metazoa; phylum Arthropoda; class Insecta; order Psocodea; family Liposcelididae; genus Liposcelis; species Liposcelis brunnea. Next base: position 9,025,483 of record CM042068.1, on the reverse strand, counting down.
AAGGAACTCTTGCTCTTTCAACACTAAAGTTGCTATTTATTTATGTTTCCTTCAAGCCTAAATTTTATTTTGACAAACCCAAGCATCAATCTGACACAAATGACGTCTAAAAGACGTCAAAATTACGTCTGCGAAGTCACCTTATTGTATAAAAGACGTTATAATAATGAGACTGGTCCCAAGCAACCAGTCTGACCAAAATTACGTTTCTTAGACGTTAAGACGACGTCGTAGACGTAATTTCGACGTCTAAAAGACGTCATTTTGGTGTAGTCTGACCAAAATTACGTCTCTTGGACGTTGAGACGACGTCGTAGACGTAATTTCGACGTCTAAAAGCGCCATTTTGGTGTAGTCTGACCAAAATTACGTCTCTTAGACGTTGAGACGACGTCGTAGACGTAATTTCAACGTCTAAAAGACGTCATTTTGGTGTAGTCTGACCCAAATTACGTCTCCTAGACGTCGTAGACGTAATTTCGACGTATAAAAGACATCATTTTGTTGTAGTTTGACCAAAATTACGTCTCTTAGACGTTGAGACGACGTCGTAGACGTAATTTCGACGTCTAAAAGACGTCATTTTGGTCAGATTAGATGCTTCCGTTTGACGCCGAAATTTCTATTTCTATTTCTATCCCAAAAATTGTTCTAAAGTGCAATAATTCCATTTCAACCCCCAAAACCGCTAAAAGATTTCATTTTAACTTTAACATCCCACTGACCGCTTCAAAGAAACTTTCATAAACTTTTTTCCTCCGAATTCCCTCGCACAGAGAAAAATTTAAGCGATTGAAAAAAGAACCCCTAAAGCCTTTTCGCATTTCAAAAGAATTTCCCGGAAGATGACTTCCTTGAATTTAATTTTTTCGTGGGTCGAACCCAGAAAATGAAACGATCAGACGGGCTAAAGCACGAACTGGCTTAATGATGACACTTGAAACGATTAACGTGACGTGAAACTGTAACTGATGAGACTTATTGGCAGACAATGGATCGCCTTCTTACAATTACGATTACCCTATTGTAAAGGAATAAAAGGGGCGAAATTGGAATTAAAAAATAAAAAATAATAATAAAAATGACGGATTACTTTTACAGGACATTTTATTATTTTTTTTTTCTTTTTATAACCACTTGAGTAATCAGCAAAGAAAAATGAGAGAATTACGTTAGACGGTCGATTATTTTTATCGAGGCGAGAAAAAGGAAAGAAAAAAAGGAAAAGTAATTACCGTAAGAGTGTCGGGCCTATGACTGTAAATCACATTCATTCCGTAAAAGTGTTTGGCTCATGTATTTCTTTAACTAGTTGATTAATTGGTGTAAACATCTTAAGTGTGAATTATGTACTTTATGGGGATATTTTGAATTGTATCATATGTTTTGAATTCTTTAAGAGTCATCGTAGTTGTTGGGTGTCGTAAACGAAGCTTGGAAGAGTATAAAAAGTTCACCCTCCTGTGTTGAAAGAAGAGAAAGAGCCTTATTAGAAATTCAATGAAAGCAGAAACCATAAAACTGTAAGTTTTCTCAACCTCCTTAGTATTTACGGAAAAGAAACCGGACGTGTGTATATTGGTAAAACGCAGGCGATTTTACAATAAAGTTAATAAATTCGAAGGGTGAGTTTATAAATAACAGCAATGAGGATTTGTTTCATTTGAAAGCTTTTGAAATAGAAACCGGAAGAAATGGAGACATTTACAGAAAAAAGAAGCATGATTTTGAGTCCGAAAAAAATTAGGCACCGAGGCGACTAATGGAACATTGAACTCTTGTGCTGATAAATAAGACTCGACTGAGCTGAAGACCAGTAGCTGTTGGATAGAGAATAAGACCCCGACTATCAGTAAAGAACAGGAGAAGATCGCAAGAAAAGGGAATGATGTAATTGAATCGCAGGAAGAGGCTGATCGTGAAGAGTGGAGGACTGAACGTCATGGAAGAAATTAATAGAGGAGTATGTCCAAAAGAGTACAGAAAAAGGCCGAAGAATGTTCGGGATTGTGGGTACTACTGGAAGTGTGGAAATTGCAATAGTAAGATGGAGACCTCGAGCGTCAAAAAGAAGTGTCGGTAGACCACAAAAGGCGACATTAAGAAGGTGAAGGAAATAAATGGTTGTAAAGAGCCCAAGACAAAAGACAAGAAAGTTAGGAGTGGACAGATATAGATTGAAAGAAGAAGAAGAAGAAGAAGAAGAATGCTTGGGGTCATTATGTGGAATAAGCTGCAAATTTGCTCCTGTTAATGTGATCTAAGAAAATGCTACAGCAATCGTATAGCAATTTCATTTCTTTATTGAATTTGATATTTTCTTATTCAAATCAACCTTGATCGCAAGTGCTCTGACTAAAATGAGACGATCACCCATGCTAAAATAAATCGGCTTCGGTGGACCTCCTAAACTAAATCAAATTGCGAGGTCCATTAAATTCTGAGCTGGGCGGTTATCTTGGCCATAACAACTATCCATAATAAACTACAGAAAAACCCCTCCTAATGCCCGGGCGATTGGAAACAATGTCGCTGTGACGTAAGTCTTACATTATAAGGGGATAGCACGGAACGAGGAAAAAGATATAAACCGGATACAAAAAGGGTGAGGAGGCCTCTCGTTGGATCAAAGCCAGATTGAGAAATTTCTAAGAATGCAGAGGAAGACTGGAAATGAAAAATTGGACAATAAATATGTAGAGGTGTGGAAGGAATATTGGGAGAAAGCCATTTCCAAAAATGGTTTGATAGTTTTTCTTACCTTTTCTTGCATGCGAATGGTCTGTTGAAGTCGGTATTGGTATGGATCGTCAGGCTGTCAAAGGTTCTTACGACATTCCACTTCTTTTTTTTCTTCACATTCCAGGACCTTCTCCTCCATTTCCGGCAGGTGAACACTCGAATGAAACCACAAACTTGAATTTCTCCGCCATTCAATTGTGAGCCACAAAGGGGCAAGCTGATGAAAAATTCATCCACCAGGAGCGCTAGTTAATATTGCCATAAGCAACAGTGTGTTCACTGTACCAGGAGGCATTTGCCTGGCGAATAAGTTTTCCTTTTCTTTAGTCTGGAAATTGAATACCATCAAAACCAAATGGAGATGTACCCAGCCGGGAGATTACTGCGTAAGTGGTACCTCAACGCGGCCTGTTCACGCGCAGTTTCTTCCTGCAGGCTTCGATCTACAAACGTTTGAAACCTTTAGCTTAGACAAAGCAGACAAGGTTAAAGCCCTAAGGTTAATCAGAGACTCGAGCTGAACTTGGGCTAAATTTTTTACAACTATTTAAAATGAGAGTTCATCAGGTTAGCGTCTCTAACCTTTACGGGCAATCCGCTATTTTTTTCGAAACCTCATAACAACCTTCACGAAAAAACCATTTTCACAGATCTGGAACGAATTTCAAAAACTCACATTACGCCACATGCATGTCGCAGTCAAGCCTGATTGACTAATTAGCCCGCCAATTTAAAAATTATTTTCCGCTAATGAATACCAAATAAAAAGAATCATCGCATCAAATATTCTTACGAAATAATCCTCAAAATATCGATTTTAACCTTTTACTAACAAAGAACAAAGAAAATTCCTCACGCATGATTTTCCCAATTCCCAAACCCGTAAAAGAAAAAATCTTTTGCATAAATTATGGAGGACGAATATATAACAATCGAAGCGTCAAAATGAAAAATTACCCAATTTCAGCTTTTTCTAAATGAGTTGATCGTTACAACTCTTTATTTCATCGATATTTGTTTTCATAAATCGATCGATTTAACCTGTCGAAACCTTCTGTTGGATTTTGATATTCATTCAAGTGGTTTATGCAAAACACGACGCTAAACAATTTCTATAACCTCGAGTGTGTTGGCTACATAATGATGTGCAAGGGAAGTCACTCATTACTACAAATATCGCTGTCGTATTAATGTTAATTATGACAACGGCGTTATATTTCTATATAACGAGACATATTTTTTTTCTGATGTCAAGCAAATGAACTTTTCTGTATATAAAAATTCTGGAAAGATGAAAGTTTTTATTTATATAGGAAAGTTTGAGTAAATTTTTTATTCGGTTGGATAAATTCTTGAAGATTTATTAAACCCTTTATATTAAATAACGTTTGACCTTGTTGAAGCATTGTAGCCAATGTCAAAACATCACAAAACCCCGAAAGGCGGAGCTTTCGAAACGGCTGGAGTCCATGTTCATGTTTTTTTCCCCCCATCCCTCCCCCTTTTCCTCTTCCCAGTTAATTTTTAACTAGACTTTTTGTTTTTGACATTGCAACTTTTCTAGTTTTTGTGACGAGTAGCGCCCACTGGTGGATGGGAAGATAAGCAGGTTTAGACAGTTCCGTAGCCAGGATTGAGTGTTAAAGGAAGCCCAAAAAATGGTAGAGGCACCTTTGCACTAACTTCTTTCTCGAAATTGAGCCTTAGCCATCGACTCACATAGACAGCTTGAGGATTTCGGTCTTCTCTTTCAAAAAGATCTTGAGCACCTCCCAAAAAGCTAAAGAACAAACAAGGAGTAACGCTACACTAGCCAGACTAGCTTTATATGACTGATACATAAAATGAAACTCTTTGACAATTATGGAAAATTAAATTATATGAACTAAAGCTGCACTAGCGCTCCTGCACAATCATTAAGTAAAATAAAGCACCACTAGCGCTTTTAAACGATCTTCACTCAAACTAAAGTGACACTAGCGCTCTCTCTTTTGTCATTAGAGGAACTAAAGCTACATTAGCGCTCTCTATATGAGCACTATATCGACAAAAACGAAACGATCGCTCCTCTGACGACCTTTTCACAAACTAAAACGGCACTAGCGCTCTCTAGTGGCCATTTATTGTACTACAACTACTACCATTCTATAGAGTCTATCAATAGTGGCCAAAAAATACTTTCCTCAACCGCGTATTGCAATAATAATATTGGGAATATGCTTTTTAAAGTACAAGTATCATTCACAAGTAACATAATCGACATTTTTTAGGAGGCGGATCCAGATGGAAAAAAAAATTAATTATAGGCGACACATTCGTAGAGAATTAAAGGACGTAATGACAGCGTTTTATTTCAGCTATTTCCCTTTTAATCCCATGCAATTTTTTTTTATTTTAACGTTTTTCTTCCCCTTAAACACGCAGAGGATATAAACATGAAACTTAATTATTTTAACAGTATTAATTAAATAATTTAACCTAATTTGGTAATTTTCTTTTTTTCCCTGCTGATTGAAACGTCAGCACTGATCTCGATCTTATTTGATTTATTTTTTAAAAAAAGTTATTTTTCAATTTAATAAAGCACCGCACGGGTTAAAAGGGAATAAACGGACTATAAGCGAAAAAAGGGAGAAGATAAAATTTATTCTACCATGAAGGCGAATCCCTATAAATAATTTAGCAATTTCGTATTTGTAAGATTTTGGAATGGGAACCCGGCGAGCTTTAATGTACATGTAAAATAAAAGAAAGAGGAAAAAAAATTTCTTAAGTAGAAAAACGACTTATGTGAGGAGCTAAAAAACAAGGGCGAGATTGCTGAGATTTTGGGAAAATGCGAAATCCTGGGGGGGATGAAGCAGAGTCAGTCACCAAGGCGCCGCGGTGCCACGGATTCAATATTTTCTCTTTCGGTTCGTATCATCCGTACTGCTGGAAAATCCCGGGAAAAGTGAAGCGTTTCCCCTTTTTTTCTTTTTTTTAATTACGATTATATAAAGCGAGTGATTTAATACGGGAGTTTAAGCGGGGGAAATAATCAGCTTATATCCGTTTTCTTTTTTGTATTTTTAAAAATTAAAATTGGATGTAAAGGTGGATTTGGGTACGTTGTGAAAATTTGTTTCATGTTGGTAACCTTGAAAAGCAGGGATTTTTTTCCTGATACGCAGTTTGAGTTAGTGTGAAGAGTTTTCTAATTTTGTGCGTTGTATTATGGCAGGTCAGTTTCGGAAGCAAAATGGCCACCATTTTGTCGGCAGTAATCTGAATTGCGTAGAAGATTTTTTTTTTATTGAAAACTGACCCAACCCAAAATCGAGCGAGCCCTCTTAAATATTTTCCCTTGAATTGTCTGGCTAGAGCCTAATTCCATGTTTTAGCTCTGAATTTAGTGTAAATTTGGTTTTTTAGTATTTTTTTTTTGAAAATTTGATTCTTGTTTTGTGGCATGCTTATATATACAAAAGTGAGAATAAGGTTTAAGCCATTTAGATAAGCAATTATACTGCTAGCTCTTCAGAGCCTACAGTTCTTCTGCTGTGTGAGCTTACATTAATTAACTCTCAGCTTGAAGTGGCCAATAAAAATCTATTAGTTGAGACTAAATGAAAAGAAGCGGTCACTCTTCTAAAGAATAGACTTTTTTGGAGACCGCCTTTCCTTAGATGTGGATTTTCTGCCAAGTTTCAGCCCCTTTTCTTTTTATATTGGCTTTAACGTCTTTGTTAAGATTTCTCTACTTACGTCGTAAGAAATCTTGTTTTCGTGCACAACTTCTCCCACTTTGTTTGTTTTACAAATTTTAAACCTTCCTCCCTCCGGGGACGTGAATTTCTCACATTTCATTTCGCCTCCGTTTGTTGTTTCTACTAGTTTTAAGTTTTAAGCCAACCTTTTTCTTTTGTTCTAATACCCGTAGTCCTGGAAACAAACGTTCCTGATAAATTTTGCTGGAATCCAGTTTTAAAAGCTGATACGGAATTCTTTTTACTCCACGGAAAATTTTAAGTATATTTACGAACAAAAGACGATCTTGAAAAACATGGCACTGTAAATCGAAATCGGCCATTGACCTCCATTCTCCCATCTAAACACTTAAAAAGAGCCTTAATATGTTACAGATTGACTAACGTCCACTGAATTTTTAATTTTTCTATAAGTCAAACACAACAAAGAATCTCAGTGGCAGCGTTTAAGAATCCGTAAACAAACTTTAGCATGCGCCGCCATGTTTGTTTTCTCTGTAGAGCATTTTAGGGACCTTGAATTAAGGGATGAAGAAAAAGACCAATAAACGTAACATTTTGGACTGACAAGCTTGCTTTATACAAAAATCCGACCTCCTTTCGAAATTCACTTAATTTTTATCTGCGAATTCCAGAAACTTTAAATTTCTTGATGTAAAAATCTAAAAAGATAGCAAAATGATGTTTAAAGCTTTTGAACGAGGCAATCGGTTTCGAAACTAGATGAAAACGAACAGTAATGTAAACTTTTACAACCTTCCAGGCTATCTATCCACCGATTTAACCCGAATCAAGTACATGACGCTGTCGTTGTGCATTTTAGATTAACTTACCCAAAAAGTGCATAACCTAACCTTATACTTTTTCCATCGTAAATACAACTGAACTATTACTTAATCAACAAACCATTTTGTTTTTCCTCTCATTTTTTAAACAAAAAATCAAAAAATATAGAGCATCCTATAAAACACGCAAAAAATTCCTGAAAACAAACATGGCGGACGGAAGAAATCCTTTGTAAACCCGATCCTGCAACAACAAAAAAATTCAGGACAATTGCGAACCATCCCGGTTCCGACACTGCACAAATACAACGGTCAGTTTTACAAAGGACAAAAGCCTTAATTTAAATAGTAAATCATACGAGGAACAAATCATTTTACGCTTCCTGTTTGTTTTAATTATAAAACGTAAAGATTAGAAAACCGGCCCTGTATATTCAGCGTTACCAACATAGCGGCCATCTTACATTTCAGATGGAAACGTTAGCTATATCGTAGAAGCAAGTTGCACTGCTAGTTTCAAGCCGAACCCAATGTGATTTGGATTTTAAAAGTTTTTCTCTCGAGTTTTTCAAGCATTGTTATTAAACATTGTGCTTTTTTATTTTCGGTTTTTGGGTAAAAAACGATGTGAAGTTTTGGAATTCGGTGAATCTCATTTCGCGAGTTTATTCAGGTGTATGGTGATTGTGTTTTAGGATTAATTAGGATATTTTGACTATTTATCTGGATTATTTAATAAATCATCAAAAATGGCAAGGAGTAAAGGAGTTAAAAAGTAAGTTTTTGAATAGTGAAAATTTTGAGGTTATGTGAATGATAATCTTCGATTGTTATTTTCAATGAGGTTATAAAATGGAGCAAAATCTTCTAATTTATCCCCTGTGATATTAATTTCAAACGAATTATTTTGTTAAACTTGTAGGTCATCCTAATCCATAAATGGAAAATGATGCTGTATTCCTTTTTCAGCTTTGGAAATGTTTTACTCGTTCTTAAATCATTTCAAAGCAATAAAACAAAACCTACTTAATTTTTTTTTCGAACAAATTTTTTTTTGGTGATTGAAGGAATTATTTATCCACCCATGTTCAAGTACAAATCCACCCTGGTCACATGCTCCAGTGGGCTTTGTTTACAATGAAACCTACTCATAAAGATTATTTAATCGAAGATTGCAGTATTGGAAATGAAAATTAAATGTATCAATCAATACTTTCAGAGAGCTTTCAGGGGGGGAAGGGAAACACAAGCATTGTGTAATATTTTTTTATCTCCTATTGTTTTCGCTGAGCTCATCATCCTCCAGGAAACGCTATAAATTTTAAAACTTCACCAGTTTTAAATATATTTTTTTGTGGAAACAATCGAATGTACACCCAAGACTTGTCATGAAGATGTCGGATGTGACGTAATTAATAGGAGAAGAGATAAAAAGAAAGGCAAGACCTCTTGACCTGGACCTGGCACATACAGGTCAAACATAATATTGTTCCATTATATGTGTTGCAGTTGAATGAATGTTATTTTGACCTTTTTGGATAAAATTAAATTTTTTTCGGACACTTCTGGTGTTTTTTAATCATTAAAATATTTTGTCAAGCGTGAAAGTGTTTTTCAAAAAAAAAAAAATTAGCAAAAGTGTAGCACCTATTTGGGGGTCATAGCCCTTCCTCATTTCACCTTTTTGGCTTTCAGCCATTTATAGTTTGAGCCAGAAATTGCAACATGGGATTTGTTTTCAATCCCCTAAACTTTGTCTCGAGTGGATTAAATATTTTTTCTCTATAAGGATATAACTGTCATGGTAGAGAACGGTGTGAAATTTCACACTTTAGCCAGACAGTTTGGATCAAATGAATGATTTCACGTTAAAAAATTGTTTAAGGTAAACTCTTTGTTTTTAAATCCTAAACACGTCACTGAAGAATTAATTGGAAACCGTCATAGTGACCAGAAACCGTTCGGCCACAACAGGCCTTTTTTCCCAGAATCAATCATTTATGAAAAAATGTTGCGTTTTCGTGTCTATTTTCAAAACTCTTATTTCAACCTTGGCATATACATAAAAGGGATACTTTTCTCGTTTTTTTTTTCGGTGTGTTTGGAGAGAGGGGAAACCAATGAAGAAACAATCGAATGATAATAGATCCTAATCATGCGATGTGGTTTTTTTTTTGTTTTTGAACGGGGAAAGACGAATTAGGCCTACATTAAGCTGTATCGATTTCCGTCCTGGAAAATTCAATGCTTAATGAATATTAATATGATAATCCGGGTTTAGCTGGTATTTTCCTAAAAGGAAGAAGCTAGAGGATTGTATTTAGACACCTCTTAATAACTAGAGAGTCCGTGATAAGTGAAGAAGGTTTGACTAACGGAATTAACCTAAATTCGAAATTTAGAAGCGAGTTTCATATTTTTATTTTAGCTTGAAAATTTTTTTTTATAAATTATTTCAATGTTGTAAATAAATTAACTTTGTCTGTTCCATATTCGTGCATCTGCATAATATCTGGCTTAGAAGTTTTGGCTCCACATACTCATTTGCCAACGTTTTATTTTCTTTAGCTTGATGTGTTTAAGATTTTTATAAAAGACAGTTTGGTTCTTTTTTTTTTTGAAGGCATTCATTCATTTAATGATTATTTTTTTGCGGGTTGAAAGCGAAACCAATGATATTAGCAAGATGTAGGTTTTTTATTTTGGCTTTTGCAGATAAAATATTGCAAAATTTTACCTTGGTTTAGTCATGATACTAAAAAAAAATTGCAATATTTAATGAAAAATATTTTTTAAAATAAGAATAGCAATGTTGTTTACATGATAACCGCGTTGTCACTTATTTTGACCAGAGGTTAAGGTCTTTTTTGACTTATGGGCGATTGAATGCATCATGATTCATATTTCCCCACGTTTCATCCTCAACTGCAGTTTTTATTTTTCTTTTATCAGCTGTTATGCTTAAATTACTGCAGTTCAAAAAAATTATAGTAACTAATTGAAAGAATATTGCAAAATTTATAATTTATGGGTTTGATATAATTTTTATTAATAGTTTGATGAAATGTTTAATATTAGTATTACGTCTTTTATCTGTTTTCTAAATATTCGCAATATTTCAATGAAACATTCACATATGGCATTATTCCAAATGCTAAAGAATATCTGCATTGAATGAATTATGATTTGCATTTTGTAAATGTTATCCACGACAGAAGGATAGTAAAATGGAAATCTAAGTAAATAGAGATGCTGGGTTTGGGATTTTGATCAAAAAATACTTTTACAAAACATTTTCTGACCCAAAACTACCTTCATCTTTGATCAAATTATTTTTGTCAAAAAAAATTTTCTGATCAAAAAATACTTTTTCAATATTTTTTCTGATCAAAAAATACTTTTTCAAGATTTTTTCTGATCAAAAAATACTTTTTCAATATTTTTTCTGATCAAAAAATACTTTTTCAAGATTTTTTCTGATCAAAAAATACTTTTTCAAGATTTTTTCTGATCAAAAAATACTTTTTCAAGATTTTTTCTGATCACAAAATACTTCTTCAAGATTTTTTCTGATCAAAAAATACTTTTTCAATATTTTTTTTTGATCAAAAAATACTTTTTCAATATTTTTTTTTGATCGAAAAATACTTTTTCAATATTTTTTTTGATCGAAAAATACTTTTTCAATATTTCATTTAATTGAGAAATACTTTTTTAAAGTTTTTTATGGTTATGAAAATATTCATATAGATCGCGTCCTGCAAATCAAAATACAAAAAAATGACCATAACTCATATTTTAATTCAAGCACCAAAAATTTACAATTACCTGCCTTATTTATTAAAATTAATGATTTCCTATTAACATCAAACGGCGCGAATCACAATCAACGTGACTTCGCATAATTTCCTAATAGTCAACGACAGATTTAAAAAAAAAAAAATCAAAATCCTGCGTTCTCATTTCATTTCCTTGATATCCGCGTTATTCATGAGATCTTTAATCCACCGTTCAGGGGGAAAAAAGTGAAAACCTTTAATTCTCAACGGCTATAACAGAATCATTGAACCGTTCAAGCATGATCCATTTTTTTAGCGACAAGGTTTTTAAAGAATCCACTACACACGCATTAGGTGACATTAATTAAAATCTCATTCTAATGACCGACTAATTGCAATTATCAGTTAATTTCCATTCATGTAAAAAGGAGAAAAGCGAGAAGAAGAGTCATCGAACCTCCTTCCCCTTGCACAAAAAAAAAATTATAAAATGTGAGGAACAGGCATTCAAGTATGAAGAAGACACGGACGTAACATTTAAAAATTTATATTCATTTGTTATGACCCGAAATTATAATAACTGTGATTATGGCAACAAGGTCTGTTTAACAAGTTGTTAATGTACCTAAACTTTCGGTTTGTGTGTCACTACTGCCACCATGGTATTGTTTTCATAACTTTCTTCGTCTTTTTTTTTTCTAAAAATATAGTTCTTCCTTTTTGTTTCACTCCAATACTCTCTCTTGTAATGTAATTTTTTTGCTGGTTATGTCTGGTCTGAGGAAGGGTAGGGCTAGCCAAAGTTGAAGACCACAGCAGGCTTTACTCGATGCGAAGGAGTTGGCAGAAATTACAAGAGTCTTGATTTAAGGCCTTGAGAAAAATTGCCAGAAATCTGGAAAAGGGTTTAATTTATATGGATCTGGAGCCATTCAAAGAAGGGCTAATCGACTGGTGCGTCCGGGGTGCTAGTCAAGACCAGTGGCGACACCAGAAAAGGGCTATCCTCGGGCCCCCCTTGTGTGCCCCCCCCCCCCCCCTTCGGAAAATCAAACAGAAGATGAACTGTAGAAAATTGTATTTGCTACAGAAAAGTATTTCACAAATAGCGGCGGTCATTCTCACTAAGATTCTTTGGCCTTTGGTCTTTAAAGGTTCAGCACCATCTCTATGACAGATCCTCTTTTAGGGGCTCATATCCCTTCCCAGCTGCCATCAGGTTGACATACGTAAATTGAGTTAGGAGGAAAAAAAGCCAATGCCCCTTATCAGATTAATTATTCATTAGTCGGTGCTGAAGGGATAGGACGAGAGAGAGAGAGACAGACAGAGGATCTTTATATGACGTCAGTACCATAATAAATATCAATTAAGTAAATACATGCCTACATTTAGCGAATGCAGGGGTCCAATATCCTGACCATAAAAAAATTTTTTCGGATTTTTTTTTCCAAGGGAGGTTTTTATCTTGTGCCACTTGAAATTTTAAATCAGTTCCCATGGTTACGGTTGCGGGGGAAAAATTTTTAACTACTGCAGTGCAACAGTCACTTCTTTTTATCCCCCTTTTTAATTTACGACCTACGGAACATTACACTTGATAATGATTCGTAGTAAAAAAAAAAAGAATGAAACCAGATGCCCTATTTACATGAAGCATCTGTAAATATTTTTTTTTTACGCGTACCTATTAGTTTGAAAACAGGGCCGTCGCAGAGTGGCTAAGGGCCTTTTAGGTCCTCTTCAGCTATGAGACGGTTTAAGACCTAAGTTAGGAGCGCCATAACTCAGTCCAAACTCTTCAGATATTTGACACCGAATAAAACCGCTTGAGGCGTTATAATCCGCTTCTGCCTGGGGCATTATTCAATCCTAACAGCGCCCCTGTTTTAAAAGGCGTCGTCATACGCGATAAGAATATAATTTTTTTTGAAGCCTACATTTTCTATCTAAACAATTAAAATTGTAAATGTAGAAAGTGTTAACAAGTTTAAAATGAAAATAATAATATTAAAATAAAAAGCTTGAGGGGTAATTACAGATAATACAATCAGCTGAAAGAAAAACCGACAATAGTGAAATGTGATTCATCTTGATTCTTGCTAATTAGAGGTGGAATCGTATGAATAACACATTTTGAATTTAGTATATAATTAAGTATCTTAAAAATTTTTAAAAAAATTTTGCGTCAAAGTAAGGTGTTTGGGTTAGTAAAGCCGTAAATAGTCAAGTTAGTCATAAAATGTAATATTTATAGTATGTTAGATTATGGCAATAACACCTACGATTTGATATGTTTTTAGGAGAATTTTGGGAAGGAAGGATTTATTTTTAAAATGTACGACATTCCCAAAATGAACGCCTACATATGATTTCTCTTGTTTTTTTTTGCCCTTTGTGTAAAGCGTAACGTATTTTGAATGGATGAAGAATTGCATGCATTCGGGTGGGGTTTGGTGTCTCGCCCAAAAATATTAATCCTTATGTTCATATTAAATTTTTCAGAAAATGTCTGCAAAAGTAACAGACCAAAGGTAAATTGTCTCCCTAAAAGCTTTTATCATTTTTTGTTATCGTATTGTCCTTACTGGGGTCATAACCCGTTATTTTCTAGCCAAATCTTTATCTACACTTCTTTCAGCCCATATCCGTTAATTTTTAGACTTAGACGTCTCTAGACCTTCGCCAAATTTATTCTTGTTTGGTTCTCTGCATCATTGAAGTTCCTCCACTTTTTTGTTTGCTTTTGGTTGCTGGAAATCGCCGGACGGTTCGCAGAATATAGTTCGAAACAGGCCCGTAGCCAGAGAACCAGGTTAGGAGGGGAATCTACTAGGAGGGGCTCCAAATGACCCCTTATAGCATGGAGAATAGGGAAAACACATGGGCCAAGAAATTTTCCAGGGGGGCCCAAGGTTCAACCCCCCCTGGCCCCCCTTTAGCTACGGGCCTGGTTCGAAATCATATCATGATGATGGTCTCTCTAAACTTCTCTCACGTTAAAACTTCTCCATTTACATATTACTCTACATTTCTCATATAAAATAGCAAAGATACATTTTATTACATTAAAACATCATATTAAACTACTAGGTACACAATTCGCAGCTTGAATTATGAATCTAATAATCATAATAAAAAGTGATTCAATTTCCTGATTCCCACAAATAACCAAGATATTCCTTTCATAAAAGATTAAAAGAACTCACTTCATGAAGCAGAAAATGACTACTTTACCCATAATTAACGCTTATAATAATGACATTTTATACATTTTAACTATTTTCATGAATGATTAAAGAAATTAATCATTTTTCCACTTATTTTAACAATATGAATTGTCGAAAACGGATTTTTCTAGAAGCTCATTGTAGCTCAAAGTTCCATTTTAGCACTTGGATGAATATTCCAAGAAAAAATATGAACGCCATCTTTATATTAGGTGACGTCACGGCTTGAAAACATATGTCGAACATAATGTTATCATTGTTGAATCGTAGATTTTTTTTTTTTAAATCCCAGAATGGATGATGAGTTTAAAGCTATTTAAAATACATAGCTTTTTATAAAACGGAAACAGGTACGCCGTACGGTAAATCAGGCCCTGTCCTTGGATCTACTATTATGTACACGTATTGACGTGGAAAATGGTTGACCTCTCATCGTACCTGGAATGTCAGGATTCTTTTAGATCGGATCGAGTGTACCTTGTAAAGCCCACGATGCATCTTCTATCATGATGCAATTGCCTTGTTTCGTCTACAACGCTTCATTGTATTTTTTTATAATATTCACATAGCGTACTTTGGGTTTATGAATATTTTGCATTGTTTTTGCATTGCCGCAGTATTTGTATTTGTCGTTATGGAAGAGGAAGGTAATGATTTTAATTTGGTGGTGGAGGTTCAATGTTTTTGAGAGCAAAGGGCCCCGATGTTTGGTTGTAGGCTGTGATGAAATTTGGCGCCCGAGGTGGGGCCACCAACCGAGGTGGGGTGGTACTCTTTTGCATAATTGCATTTGATGCCCTAATTCTGTTGCACCTAGAGAGCCTAGTAGGAACACTTGACACTTCGATGGGTCGTCTGCTATATAGTGGTACGCCATTTTGGAAACTGTAAACTGCCATGATCTCGAATTGAAAAGCGAACATCGCGATTGGCGGATTCTTCGATTCGAGAATCTTCTTCTTTAAATGCCCGCTCCTCGTCGGAGATTGGCGATCATCATGGCCAACCATTGATTATTTTACTAGGAATATTAAGTAATGTAGTGACTTTCTATCATCTTCCACATCGCAGTACGGGAGCCATACCATTGATCCAACTCTGTTTCCCGGTATCTCAGCCTAGGCCTTGCCGATTACTACCATCTTCAGCCCTAGGTCTGTATTAGCGAAGCTGCTGCTCTCCACTAACTCATAACCCTGAGAAGGGAGCTCACCACAGGGCAAGGACGCCATTCCTTGAGCAAGACAGAACGTGCCTCACTGGTTACCCTCGATTCGAGAATGACGGCCACTATATTCAAGATCATGGCAGCTTCCGGTTTTCAAAATGGCGTACCCCTGTGCAGCAGACGACTTATTAAAGTGCCCACTCCCTAGTTGCACCCTAGCGCCTTTTTCATTAATTGCATTACATATCTGACGACCTCAATATTATAAGGTTTCATCTCTACTGCGCAGATTGACACCCGAACCCGGCATCTTATTAAGACAAAAATTATTTTTGATGAAACTTGGCGCCCGAGGTGGGGCAAACGTACTCTTCTGCTTATTTGCATTTGATGCCCTCACTCAATTGCATACATTGGAGCCCTGCACCGGGCCGGACCTAGGCCCGACTTTCGGGTCGGTAAATTTTGGGTGGTAGTCGGACCGGACGGACTCGGGCCACATTGTTGTCGGGCCGGGCCGGGTCTGAAAATTTCGGCCAGTGCAGGGCTCTAGTCTCAACCTCCTCAGTGGAGGTATTACGTTTTCATACTGAGGTCGCGTTTTAGCTAGCTACTTCCTTGCGAAAGCTCTTTAAAGAAGAGATATTAAGAGAACAAAGAGCTCTTGGGTGCTCGACAGTTTGAGTCTGAGAGAAAATTTAATTTCTTTGAGAAGCTGTGGCTTATTTTATGGTTACAATCTGCCGAAGAACTACGATTTGAGCTTTCGCTAGCTAAAAAAAATTTCCTCTCCGCCACTGAATTAGGGTAGCGCCATTTTATTATATTTTAGGCGGGATCTCAAACCCACTAAAATTGACAATTTTATAAATGAATGACTAATGTTTAATGCATTTAATTAAAGTTTGAGATTAGTTGAACTGGGTGTTTTTCTTTTTCCTTCTTAAATCGGTGACAGTTTTTAACTATGTCGTTAAGGACGCGGAATCCGTTTGGGAAATTCGTTACGGGCAACCTTGTTAATTGAAAACGAGCCATAGCTGAAATGGTCCAATGAATCTTCCATTGCCGTTATAAGTCATGTGCACTTAAGGCTAAAACTTTCTTTTAAAAAAAAAATTTCTTTTAAAGATATTTTTAGGAGTTCACCTTGGAATCCTTTCCCTTAATTCTTTCTTGCATGCAAAATGTAGGTGTTATAATTATAATTGCCCTTGTTAACGGTGTTTTTTGAAATCAGCGATCCGGAAGTCCCCTGCTGACAGCGTGAAGTGAATTCCCTTTCGGCAAATTGCTGTAAAGTGTTCGTTATTTTATTTTTTTTAAAAATCATTTTATGGCAAAGTCATTGCTATTTGCACGTTGATTTTTTTTGTACTGAATGATGTGATAATAGAAAATGAGCTACGAGGTGTTAAATGTATGTATTGTAACGAACGAGGCCAAACGTGAACTGTTCATTGGAACGTTTAATGTTGCTTATCGTAAGCGATTTCAAGGCCGAAAGCGGAGAGATGATTATGATATTAACTTTGAAGGCTCGTTCCGGACGTAGACCCGTTGGTTAATTTGAGTTTGGATGGGGTAGGAGAAAGAATGAAGTGTATATGGAGTTTGGAGGATTACAATTTTATAGGCAGCGCTATTCTAAGTAAAAATCAAAATTGGTGAGATTTGGAGAGATCAGAGAGGCCAAAAATTGTCATCAGTTTACTTGGCCCAGCTAAGCCAAGCCGATGGCCAAACTCCGGCTCTATTTAATTTTTATGTGGCACCCTCACCCGCCCTATTTTTTTCCGTTGAGCCAAACCCTCCCGAATATTTTAAAGAAACAATATCCAGTTACCCAATAACCGTGTGTTGAATATTTATATCTCCTCGCACTTGATTACATATCCGAGTAACAAACCAGCTATTTTTTCAATTGCAATTCCGTTGATAAAACCGAACTATGAGAAGAATACTAAATGACCTTAACATCTTTGTTGAGCTTAATCGGGCTGTTTGTCGCATTGTCAGTAAATGACAGTGAGAAAGTTTACAAGATGTCACCCATTGTGGAAATAATAAAATAATCAAGAATATGAGACGTCTTCGTGACACGGTGCCCTTGTTTTTATACAGACAGAAACCGAAAGTGGAAGTTCGCGAAAAATAAAAAAATAAAAAAACATTTTCAACGGAATTTTTCAAAAAAAAAGTTTCTTTTCAAGTTTTTTAATAATGTCCGTTTATTGATTTTATAGCTTCGTGTTTACATCGTTTTTTTGGTGAAAGCGTTTTAAGAAATAAATAAAAGCAGGCTGCCAGAGGAGGGCTGAATTTTTTTTTTTGTTAATGTTACTTTTTAACGTTCCCCACAGGCTTTTTTTTCCACCATGTGAGATATATCAACATTAAGATTAGAGATAAATTATGTTTCCCGGAGTTGTAAGCTTTTTTTGAAGATAAGAATAAGTCGGGTAGAGGATTATCCCTGTTGATGTTGAATCAGTAAAAAAGGAATTTTTTTCGTTGCTAAAAGTTTTTGGGCAGTTGGTTTTTTTAAAGAAGGAGTAATGTAGAGATTCACAAGGGAAATAGCAAGGTTTAAATGTTGTGGTAATGGGCGAGGGATATGGCACACCGCAATTACCAACTCATTACTCTTATAAACTTAATGAGAATTTAAATGAATTTCGAGATTTTTTAGGAATATAAAATCTGGAATGTGTGAAATCATACAGCATTAGCGCGAATACAGAGATTCGACTTGTTTTGGGTTTTTGGCCAAAAAGAAAAAATTTTAAAAGATTTGTTCAACAAGAAAAATTACTAAAAGATTTTG